>PVJC01018232.1:0-31692 GCA_004026665.1 Murina feae | reverse complement strand
GTAATGGGTAATGGCATTGGAAAATACAAAAGCAGAAGGAGGGAAGCAAAGTGAGAATGACGGAAGATGAAGAGGGAGCAGAAAGGAACCTTCGCTGTTAACATGGCTGTCCTCTGTTTTCACAGATGGCCACCGTCCGAAAAATCAGAATCACTTATTTTTTTTCTCCTAGCAGAAGAGTAGTAATTATCTGAATTTCCAGAGAAGATTGCTTGGGAATATGAAATGGATGCGACAGACTTTTGTCTGAATCCTCCTTCTGGGTTTTTAAAACCATGTCTAGGAAAAAAAGGGGAGCCGTGAGCAGCCACACAAATGGCTTTGGGTTTCCAGTCAGGTGATTTGTACTCAGGTTTTTATTGGCTCAACGGATGCCTGTCTGATTTTCACTCTCATTCTCCTTGGAGACTCATTTATTTTATCAGTCGAAGGGAATAATATCTACTTCTAGGAAGGATGATTATAATAAACTAATGTAAAGAACTTTGAACTCTAAAAGATTAAAAATGAAATTAAAAGAATTTATATTACCTTTGCTCTTTGGTCCCAGTTACTCTGAGGATATCGTTTCTCGGAAGAGTTTAATTAGAAGTTTGAATCTTTTAATTAGTGATTGCTACCATAGTATTGATGCTGAGATAATAAGGAATGATGAACCCTATTTCAGTTCTCGGTATCTAGAGACAGTTAGCTCTGAACCTGAAAAGAAATGAAATCACAGTGTTAATATCAGAGGATCAGAGGAACTATGTGTGCATAAGTAGGTGAGGAAGAAGAAATGATGTTAAAAATGTTAAAACAACAAATAATCTTAAAACTGCAATGGGAGACATATTGCCTCCATAGAAAACAAGCAGAGGAGGAAGAGGAAGACGAAGAAGAAATAGGAAGGATTCACAATATGGGAGACTCAGTACACTTACAAGGAAGAATTTCCACTAGGGCTCTGAGCGTTGTGAAGTTTTTCTAAGGGGATTTGAGCTTTTTAGAGAGAGGTTCTTTTAAAATAGAGGGGGAGATTTTGTTACAGTTCTGCTTGGTAGAACATGAATTAGATAACTCTGAAAGGATGCTTAGCCTCATGTATAATTATTTTTAAGACAATCTCTGCTTTCTAAAAAGCACTATTGTAGCATCCCCCTTTTTTTAATCACAACGATAGCTTCCGGGTGTGTGGATGGTGATCAGAGGGGAAGAGCATCTTGCCCACAGTCCTGACAACAGTATATGTGGTAACTGAGCCAGTCCTGGGACTTCAAGAAGGAAGGAGGCTGTAGACTACAAGGTTACCCTCCTCTTGCAGTAGCTTTCTGCAGTCACTATGCTAGACCCCTGTGTTCTGTGGTTTATATAGATGATGGACCCTATCAACAGCCATAGGAGGTTTCATTATCCCATCCCCTGACTCCCTTCCAACTCTCATTTTGTTTCTGAAATCACCTGTTCTGTTCAGCATAGAGCTCACACCGCTGTGAGTTTTTGCTGTTGTCTGTTATCTAAGTTCATCACACTCCTCGGTCCCCAGCACATCTGATGGCCGTCTGTTCTCTTCGTTCACTTCCCTCCTCATCCCCATGCCCAGCCTCATGCCTTTTCTTTCACAAGTGTTTTTCTAAAGTATTTAGTAGACTTTAAGTTCTGGGGGCAGAGGGGCGTATGGTTGTGTGCTCAGCAGCAAGTCATGGTTAAAACAGGCCCTGCAGCTGAGCTCTGCGGGTTGGATCCTGGCTCCGCCGCTCACCAGCAGGGTGACCCTGGGCCCGTGTTCAGGTACTTGCCGTGCCACCTGCCAGGGCTTCCCAGGGTACAGGCTTGAGGCTGAGATCTGTGCCTTCGAAGAGTTCTAAGCAGCAGCACCTGTGGGCGGGGAGGACGTAGGATTGGGCAGAGGGAGCGAGGAACCAGAGTGGTGGAGAAGAGGCCCATCGGGATGGGATGGCCCCTATGCGTTGTGCTACCTTGGGATGATGGGGCCGGGCCTCGGCGCCCACCACTGATGTTGAGGTCGGCAGCCGCAGGAGGGGTGTTCCTTCGGGCCAGGTGGCTATCTCCAGCTGCAGACTTGCCCTGGAGAGGGGCTGGGCTGTGAGGCGTCTGTGGGCAGCACTCCCAGCAGCCGACAAGGGGGAACTGTGGACGTTGCTTCTTGCATCCTCTGCAGCCTGTAAACTTTAAAAGAAGGAACAAAATACAAAGGGCCTGCCTGCCGTGAGAGAGCCAATTCCTTGTGCAGTGTGCCAAACAGCAAACAAACAAGCAGGGACGAATGTAGACCGTCGGCCGATAATGAGTGCTCTGTGGGCGGGGCAGGCGGGCGCAGGGCAGGTGAGGGCTGGGGCTCCCTACATATTGGGGTGCAGGGAGGCCTGGGCATATGTAGGAAGAAGTGAAGGAGCAAACCTTGCAGATAAGCGAGGGAAGAACCTTCTAGACCACAGAACCTGAAGCAGCTGCAGACTGGACGTCCCCAGAAGATCACGGATTGAGCTGATGTGGGTACGAGGTGGCTGAGTGAGAGGTGCTGGGGGGTGAGGAAGGGAGGCGGGGAGGGACCTTCGGAGCCTCCAGCAGGGGGGGTGGCGCTTCTGGTGAGTGACTGGGCCAACAGGCCTGGAGCAGGAGAGCATGCGGAGACCTGTCTGCTGATGCCACAGGGTCACTCGGGGGCTGTGCTGAGGACGCAGGGCGTCAGGGAAAGGCAGAAAGGGACCAAAGGACACGGTTTCTTTGGTGGCCTTGATGGTCGGGTTGGTGGAATGTTCTCTGGCGGATCCCTTGCCACCTTGCATCTACCCTTCTGCTGCCCTCTGAGGGACATTGTCTGTGGTTCTGTACTGAAGAGATATCCTAGCGTTTACTATAGTGAAACTCAAAGTTTTTCCTTAAGGTACTTTTGTATCGGGGTTTTATTTAAGATGTCCTCCTCCTGTTCGGATATTTTTAAGGAAGCAGAAAATTTCACTTCTTTCCAGACAGTATTGAATACGTAGGACTCTCTCTGTGTGCTGCAGCGCATGCCAAACTGTATTTAATTGGATTCAAATTTGGGTTTGAAAATATAGCTTTGTTACTGTACTAAATGTACAATCCATGCTGTAGCATATGATTTTCAGTGTGTACTTAACCGAGAGCAATTTCATCTTCTCTGGTAAATTATACACTTGTTATCGCGTTGGGATTTAAAAAAATTTTAGGAATAAATAGCAAACAGTATGTTTAAATAATGCTCGCATCCTGGCTCTGTGAGTCAGAGTGAAGGAATCATCCCAGTTAGCGTCAGTTAGTAAACTTGCTCCGAAGCATCTCCTAGCTTTGTCCTCCATGCTGCTGCTCCTCCAGGGAGAAGAAACGGAATGGGTTGGATTCTAAGCGAGGTTGGCCCGGTGCTTCCCACACCTGCTCTGCAGATGGGTCATGGAAACTGGACCCATTCCGGATCAAATATTATTTCTTCGGAACTGAATCTCTCTGCCTTTCCCCCTCATTTTCCGGCTGCTTTTTGCACCCCTCCGTCCTCATGTGAGCTGACAGGCTGGCTGTACTGATGTTACCTCCTTGGATGAAGGCCACACACAGAATGATTTCAAGGAATCGGTGAGACAGGGAGCCCATTTTATGATGGCATCTACCCAAAGCTGAGGCTCTCGACACATATCTGGTCCCCGCTGAATTAGCCTGTTTGGCTCAGTGGATAGAGCATCTGCCTGCGGGCCAGAGGGTCCCAGGTCGATTCTGGTCAAGGGCACGTACCTGGGTTGCGGGCTCCTCCCAGGCCCAGGCCCAGGCCCTGGTCAGGGCTCGTGCAGGAGGCCACCAATACCTGTATTTCTGTCACATCGGCGTTTGTTTCTCTTTCCCTCTCTCTCTCCCACTCTCCCTAAAAGTCCATGGGAAAATATCCCTGGGTGAGAATTAACTAAAAGAGAAGAGAAAAGAAACCTCGCCTGATTTGTACGCACCGAGTCGGGGCGAGAGTCCTTGCAGAGCCACCCCCGTCCTCCTGAGACCTAGCACCGATGGGAAGTGTGGCCTCCGGCGAGGAGCCCTCCTGACACGTGGATGTAAGTGATGTGGCGGGAACACGGTGAGAAGACACGGTGAGCTGTGTCGTGTCATCTTCCCTGAACCCACGGGGCTGGGAGATGCAGTTTGCGACCTAATCCTGGAAGGTCGGAGAGGTTGCACCGTGGAGGATGCTATTCAGTTGCTCAAAAGACAGCCATAATAGCAGCTTGAGCGCGGTTATCTGGGAAAGCAGGTGTTATTTTTAAATATAATGAAAGAGAAACGCAACTGGCACTTGGAGGAGAAGGGGGATTAGCAGTGGAGCTGTTAGGCTGCATTTTCAACTGCGGGGTGAGGCGAGGGGTCGTGTTCTGGGGCGCCCGCCCTCGCTGCCCTCAGGGCAGCCTCCCCAGCCGTGTCCGGCGTGGATTCAGGGGTCTCCCTGGGCCCCTCGTGAAGAGAGAGCCCCCTTATGCTGTGCTCTGCTGGCAACAGGATGAGGCAGAACTAGCAAGCCAGCCCATCCTAGAAGTCAGCGCACTCTGCGCATTGCCCCTGAGGAGCGCTCGGGCCCCTATCCCAGCCGCTAGTCCTCTCTCGTCTAATGTGCTGAAAGTTCCTCACGGGTCCCCCCGCTTCTAGTCCTGCCCTGATTCTTTTCCGTTCTCGCACAGTCAGAATGATTTATGGAAAATACTGAACTGAGCATTTCATTTCCCTGCTTACAACCCAACAATGGCCGCCCATCATTTGCAGAATAAAGGGCGGTCTTTATTGTTGAAGCACATGGCACCTGACATAGTAAATCGCATCTTCACTCGTCGTCTACCCCGTTCTCCTGAGAGCGGTGTGCAGAGGGAAACCAAATTGAAGTGATTTTAGGATCCTGATTAGCTAGTTGGTAGGTAATTGAGGTAATTTTACCCTATGTGACTCCTTTATTCCACATCCAGATTACTTATTAAAATGCCAAATGACTTTGGCCAGAGAATAGAATCCATGTGATGCCTTCATTTAGTTTGACCCGGAACTAGTGAAAAAAGCCCGTGGTCTGTGAGTTTTCAAGGAATCACAGTGGTTACCTCCACATAAAATGTACTTTAGCCATAAAAGAATATTACTTGGAAAATAAAACCCTGGAGATTATTAGTTCCTTACATATAGGAAGTTTTCTTAATTTAGTGAAATAAGAGAGTAGAACTCTGTGAGTTCCAGCTGTTGCCATAGGAACGGTGCAGTGGTATACGGAGGATGAAGACAGACCCTTTCTGTGAGGCCGTGGAGATTCTAGGGAGATGACTTTAGAGTAAGTCGCCTCCCTGTCATCAGACCCACAGTACAGATGCAACCAGCAGGATCTCACAGGCCTGAGCCTGGCATGCGGCAGGTGTTAGATGCATATTTGTGAAATGGATAGACGGATGGATGGATGGACGGAGAGACGGACGCACGCACGCACGCACGGATGGATGTCAGGGCAGTGATGTCAACTCCTATCCCAGCAGTGAGTTGATGCCTATGTGAGCACGAGGCTGCCGCTCTCCTTCCCGGTCCCCTCTAACTGTGCCCTTCCACCAACTTAGGCATCGGAAACACCAGAAGCGATGCCGTTCCGTGAGCGAAACCCGCAGTGTGATTCCGTTTCTTCCACACACTCTGAGTCAAAGCTCTCACCCTTGGCCCCACCTTCCCCAGGTTCTTCCGTCTCATCTATGCCCCCCCCCATCAGAGAAACTGGAGCAGTGTGGGGGTGCAGGGCCCAGAAAGAAGGTCATAGTCGTGGGGGATAAAAGGTTGACTCCGGAGAAATGATACAGGACAGCAGTCTAGTGAGAGAGAAAGGGCTTCTCAGTGCAAAATGCGGGAAGTGAAGGCAACAGCGATGGTGTTCAACATTCTGTCGAAAAAGAGCGTTAGGTCCAACCCAGGAACAGTGAAGGTGGAATTTAAAATGGCTTCGGGCTTGGGTGGGCTGCGTTGTTTTACGTATGTCGCACCCCTTAATGTTCCTTTCCATATTAACACATACAGTGTTCACTCACTTAATGCACTTCTCCCCTCAGTTGTTTTGCTACCCGCAACACATAGATGTTTTGAGAAGAAAATCCAGGAAAAATAAAACGTGTTCCAGACGTGGACTTTCTTCCTACCGCTCACCTAAGGCTACTTCCTAAGGCTACTTCCTTAGGAAAAACAGGTTCTGTTCCTGCCAGACCAGACAAAGATTGAATTAATGTTTCATAGTGCTGAGTAAGAGAGCTGACCAACTTTCTCTAGCACAGCACTTTTGAAAATGTGTGCTGTAGAACTTAAATGCCTCAAAATGCCATTAAACCAGAGGAGAACCAGTTCAGGGAGATTGAGAAATGCTGAATTTTTCCCCCTTCACCTTCTTTTATTCCCCCCGCCCCCCCCCTTTCCTCACTGACAGCTGTTGGCGTGTTCCATGTATCCATGCCTCTGTTTCTGTTTTGTTCACATAGCTTCATAATCTCCAGGTCCATCCATCCTGTTAGAAAAGGAATGGCTTTCTTCTTGTTTATTGCTGCATAGTGTTCCGTGGTGTAAAGGTACCACAGCTTTTTCATCCGTTCCTCTGCTGATGGCCACTTGAGCTATTTCTAGATCATGGTTATTGTAAATGGTGCTGCTATTTACAGGGGGGCATATGTCCTTTCTGATTGGTGCTTTGGGAATCTGAAGATATATTCCCAGAAATGGGATCGCTGGGTCAAAAGGCAGTTCCATCTTTAATTTTCTGAGGAAACGCCATACTGTTCTCCACAGTGGTTGCACCAGTCTGCATCCCCTCCAGCAGTGCACAAGGGTTCCTTTCCTCCACATCCTCGCAAACCCTCGTTTGTTGATTTGTGGATGATGGCCATTCTGCCAGGTATGAGGGGGTCCCTCATTGTGGAGTCACAGATAGGATGGCGACTTGTTCCATTCTGCCCCAGCCTCTTTTCCAGGGTTTAGCACTGAAATTCCTCAATCTGTCAGGATTGGTCACCTTAGTCACATACTAAACACTGAGAATGCATACAGTAAAGGAGCTCGCTGAATTTTGTTTAATAAAAGAACACCTTGACCGTGAAACTTTTTTTAAAACGAAGATGTTAGAAATGTTTTTAAAAGTAATCTGTGGTGCACACTTTGGGAACTCTGCTCCGGCCCTGTCCATTTGCCTCCTGGCCCCTGTGATGTTGTCAGTGGTCTTTTTTTCTATCACCTCTGGCTGCAGGGCATATGGAGACCCGGGGAATGGCCTACCAGTGGGACTGCTTGAGTCTCCCCTCGAACCTTAGACTAAGAGGACGTAAGCCTCAAGCTGGAAATGTGAAAGGATTTCCATATAGAAATATATTGAAACCAGGGGCCCAGTGCACAAAAATTTGTGCACTCGGGAGAGGGGGGTCTCTCAGCCCAGCCTGTGCCCTCTCACAGTCGGGGACCCCTTGGGGGATGTCCACCTGCTGGCGTGCCTGGTGAGGAGCTGAGGGCCGTTTTCAGGCTGCCCACAGCTCCCATTGACCCGACGTCCCAGCGAGTCTGGCTGGAATCAGGTTTCTGGGGTTTATTTATCTTCTGTAATTGAAACTTTGTTACTTTGAGCTGAGGCCTAGGCAGGCAACAAAGCCTCCTGTTTGCTTCAGCTCCGTGGCTTCTATAATTGAAACACTGTTGTTTGAGCAGAGCCCTGGCCGGCCTAGTCAGGCAGTTGCAACGGAAGCCTCCTGTTTGCTCTAGCTCCGTGGCTGCCGGCCTCCATCTTGGCTGGGTTAATTTGCATACAACCACTCTAATTGGCTGGGAGGCATGGCTTGGCTGGTGGGCATGGCTTAGGTGTCTTGGAGTGATGGTTAATTTGCATATTACTCTTTTTTTAGGTTAGCTAATTCTTCTCAGTCTCTTTCACAAATATCACCTGTCTTAATGCAATCCTTTAGGGAATCTGTACAGGAAGGCAACACATTCATTGTATGTTCCACGTTCTTTGGTATTTGCTGTCGTATAATTCTGGATAAGTCCCGGCTGTCTGTTGGGCAGCATATGTAAACTTGACCAAAGTAACCCCAATGCATTTAGTTAATAAAAAGCCTAGTGAAGAGTTTTGGCTCTACCAGCTGTAGCAGAGACGTTCCTGGAGCCCTCCTCTAGGCCTCTCTCTGTAGGAACAGCAATATGGGAGGCTTGGACAAGGGGATAAAGCTGGGTGGGGTGGAATAGAAACCTTTCATTGTCTGCAAAGGGAGTAAGATTGAGATCCAGAGCCTCTCAGTTCAACTCAGCCATTTTTTTTATAATAATCACCAGAATGTTATTATCTTAACTACATTTTTGCTGTTTGTTGTTGTGTTTTTTTTTTTTATTTCAGAGAGGAAGAGAGAGGGAAAGAGAGATAGAAACATCGGTGATGAAAGAGAATTGTTGATCAGCTGCCTCCTATACACCCCTGACAGCCCCCTATGTGCCCTGCCTGGGAATCGAGCCACGACCTACTGGTTCACTGAGCCACGCTGGCTGAGCCCAACCATTTTTTTTTTTTTTTTTTAGCCCAGCAGTTAAAGGCTTGCTTTGGTTGAGCACAGTCTATGCTTGCCACCGCCTCACAACTAGGGCAGGTGCCTCCCGCTACACCTGCAAATGCTCAGAGAAGGCAAAGCTCATTTTTGTGGACTCCAGAGGATTAGCTGATGTATCTATAAAGAGATCCTGTTACACCGAATAACGCATTTGCTTCAGCATTGACTTAAATTTTTCTAAATCCGGAGATATTTTCCTCACTTTTTCTGAGTGGTTTTTAGCTCGTAAGTATCTGAGCATTAGAACGTCCTGTTGCTGACATTTCTAGCACACGGTGTTTACTGATAATGCTGAAGGAGCACTCCCTTTGACAGGGTTTCTAATTTTTGTTCCTCTGGGACAAGGCCAAGCGAAAGAAGATGCAGTAGCTGCATAATACTCCCTGAGGTTCCTGAAATGAAGGGGGTACTTGGGAAAGTGCTTCCCATAGTGCCTTGCTTTTAGGCATGTTTCTTTTAAATCCAGCAATCGCAGAAACACCCGTAAAGACATGCCACTGCTCATTTACATATGTAGATTTACACAGATCACTTAATGTTCATGCAGCTCATCTTCCCCAATCATTGATAAGCCCACTGGAACCCTCTGAAGACTAATTTATACTGTCTCTAATTAAGACATTTACCTCGAGTACCTACTATATGTCAGGCATTTTAGAGCTCTACAGTAAGAACTTGCTATAACTCTTTAAGAAAGACATATCATCTCCATTTTCTTTATATTTTTTTCTTTTTTTCACGCAAGTGTACATATCCCAGCTTCTCAGGACACTGTCCAAGAGCTGGCTCCTTAGCTAATTCTTTTTGTTTTAAATATATTTTTATTGATTTCAGAGAGGAAGGGAGAGGGAGAGAGAGATAGAAGCATCAGTGATGAGAAAGAATCATTGATTGGCTGCCTTCTGTATGCCCCTTACTGAGGATGGAGCCCACAACCCGGGCATGTGCCCTTGACTGGAATCAAACCCTGGACCCTTCAGTCTGCAGGCCAACGCTCTATTCACTGAGCCAAACCAGCTAGGGCTTTAGCTAAGTCTTGTTTGTTTGTTTGTTAATCCTCATCCTAGGATATTTTTCCGTTGATTTTTTTAGGGAGAATGGAAGAGAGAGGGAAAGACAGAGAGAAACATTGATGTAAGAGAAACACATCGATTGGTTGCCTCCTGCATGAGCCCCAACCAGGACCTGGGCCGGGGAGGAGCTTGCAACCAAGGTATGTGCCCTTGATCAGAATCAAACCCGGGACCCTTTGGTCCACAGGCCCATGCTCTATCCACTGAGCTAAACTGGCTAGGGCTCATCTCCATTTTCCAATAAGAACATAAAAGACACAAAGGTTAAGTGACTTGCCCAGGACCGTGTTGTCAGTGGCATAATCAGGACTTAAACCCAGGCCCCCGGATCTCCAAAGTTCCTTCCGCCTTCCTCCTCCTCTCATGTGCAGTGCACCATGTAAGTTAAAGGTAGGGATTTGAAATGTACACAGTCTCTCATATTTAAATATAGTAAGCACGCGCTAATTTGATTCAAAGGGTGGTGCTGCGCTTAAGTAGGAATTTTGCAGTTATCAGAGAAACATCTCTGCCTTTTGCTTTGTGTGACGGAACCGGCTTATTCATTCTCTGTGTGTGCACACGCACACACACACATGGACACAGTTTTTATTTTTATCCAGGGTATGTGTTCCCCTAGCATTTATGGGTATTATAGTGCTCATGCCTTTGCTACCCTCGCTCTCTTGTATTGATACCATGGCATAACATTATTATACTTTGTCCCAGCCACGTCTCAGAGGCCGAGATACAGGGGGAAAATCCCTTTTCACATGCAACTTAACTCTAAAGGGAAGAAACAGACATGCCAAGAAAAGAAACAGGAACATTTCAGAGTGGGGTGGTTTTTATGAAGGTGAAACGGGGTGACACAGTACGGAGGGACGGGGTTTCGTGGAGGGTGAGGTTTGCACGGAGCGCCTGAACTATAAAACAGGCACATGCTGCGCCTGGACCCGGAGGCAGGGCGTGCAGAGCAAAGAGCCGAGCAGGTGCCAGGCCTGAGGGACCTGAGCGCCGTCCAGGCACGGAGTGGGGAGGGTGGCGGAGCACAGCGTTGAGCAGGAGAGCGGTGGGAAAGGAGGGTGGACAGGGGCAAGGCGCTTGGATTTTCCTCATCGTGTCGTGGGAGCTCCGGAAGAGGAGTGAATGGATCTGGTTTATATTCTCAGAAGGCTGCTCCGGCCGCGTTGTGGGGGATGGATTATCAATGAAACGAGAGGGAGCAAAGCATCCAGCAGAAGGGTCATTGGAGTGGGATGAGTACAGGTGACCCTGACCTGGGAGGACAGTGGCCACGGAGGTGATGCGCAGGTGACTGTGTCCGGGGCTCCGTGTCTCCCCCTGTCACTTCCCGTTCATTTCTTACGACATTGGTGTGAGCAGAAGCCTGCCTGCCGGCGTGAGTAGGGGTGTGGAAGGGGAAAGGGAAAATGAGGACCATCCCGTCCCCTCACTGTACGCTCCTGTCCCCCACGCCCGTTCAGCACCCGTGAGTGTACAGTTTCCTGTGAGACACAACAGTGCTTCCTAAAATCGCCACGTGAACAAACCACAGCCCGTGCGTCGAGCCTGCCGTTCTCACCGAAGGCCGTGTCCCTGACTTCAAGGCAAAAGCAGACCGATGTGCTTGGGGGACTTGCCGCCTGCCGGTGGCTCTTCAGCAAAGCCTGCCTGTGTGGATGCTTCTGTTTTTCATTTGCCATTTGCAGTGTGCGCCGCTGAGCATCACCACGGGGTGGCGGCGGCGGAAGGCATCAGAAATCGACAGCTCTGCGGTGGGGCCTTTAAGTGGGTTTATGCATTTGTGTGCCATGTAGGATCCGTAACAGATTGTGATAACAGAATCAGATCTGATCAAATCGCGGCCCCACTGAGATAGCGAATATCACGAAACAGCCCCGTCCGCCGACTCAGAGAGTGGGAGCCCGCGTCCCGTTCCACTCGCTCACCAGCAGCACCGACGGCCGAGGCCCGGCGCTGTCCGTGCGCACGTCCCGCAGGGGACTTGGCCTGCACTCGCCGTGGGTTCCCACTGGGGTTTCTCCCCCAGAGTGGAGCGATTTGAAATGAGAGCGCACGGCTCGGCTCGGCTCCCCTCTTGTTCCCCGGCTCACAGCCTATAGGAAGTCACTTCCAAATGCAGACAAACCCAAGGCCCTCGGTAGATCTCCCCCCGCCGAGATGCTCCTCTGCGCTCTTTCTCTAGAGCCTGCAGCCTTTCGCTTGTGCTATTAGAGAGGAAACCCCGCGTCTGCTGGTGGCGGCTGCGTGGGCACCGCTGCAGTTCAGCTGCCTGTCCCTGTGTCTAAACGCGAGTGAGGAGGCCAGAGCGTCCTGGGGTGACAGCCCGCCAGTGCCCTCGGCCAGCCCAGGCTCTGCCGGGGACGTACACGCTGCTGGCACATTCTTGCCCAATGTGTCCTTCGCTTATTCCTGTCTTAGGGTCTGTTTCTGAGTAAGAAGCGTTGTTCTTCTCTTCTGGTTTTTAGAAGCTTCTTGGTGTTTCCTCCTCTTGAACCCTAAATGGCCATCTTTCCTAACCAGCAACTCAGGCCCTTCCTGGACTCCTGAAGAGGGAGCAGTGATGGACCAGCAGGGGGCGCTCACATCATGCCTATATTGTGGGCTGTGGAAAAGGGACCTGTAGGTCTGTGTAGTTGGGGGGAAGCTATTTTACCTCGAAAGCCAACAGAGATTATGCCTTGGAATAAAAGTGGTTTCCTCCCATTGAAATGTTTAGATTTCCTGAGGTTGTCTATCTCAACAGCAGGGAGTGTTTGGTGGCTTCGGTCCACGAGCCCACGCGCGGCGGGTGAGGATTTCGGAGAGCTGAAGTGGGGAGGCTCTAAGACGTGGGAAAGGACTTCTTTCCTGGGGTGCGTTATCCACGTCCTTTCCTCCAGAAGCCTCAGACGCGGCACGTGGCTTTAAAGGGTTTCACTGCTCTGTTTTATGACTGGAGGACGATATAAACATGGCAGGTGTAGAGGTGAGTGACCGTAGATCTCCCTTCTGCCCTCTTCAACTTGTTTTTTTCTCATAACTCTCTCTTCACTTCGCTTTGGGACCATTTGTCTTTCTCACTAAATAGTTGTCAAGTGTCCGCTCACAGGCACCAGGATCATGATTAGCTCATTTTGACCAAAATCAGTGACTCAGGGCTGCTGCTTCTCCCACCCCCCTTTCTCCTTCAGGGCGGCTGTGGCTGTCCATTGAGTTGTCCGCACCCTTCGGAATACACTCTGTTGTTTCTGACTCTTGAATATGAGGAGCATCTTGCACCTCGTGGTGCTGCACCTGCTTTAATCCCCCCAGCATTTGTGTTCACAAGAAATGCTCACTGCCGTCGCAGGATTGGACACGCAGGCCCTCAGAGAGACCAGACATTAACAAATGAAAGATGAATAAGACTGATCTCGAGCAGAAGAAGCAGTCACGGTTTTCTCAAAACTGGTCTGGTCGGAAGGCCTGACTTTCAGATCCTTCCTGATGAAGCCGGTGGACTAACTGCTTACATTCTACAGGACAAATGTGGACGTGCCCGGTGCCTGCCTCTGAGTGGGCTTTACTTGTGAAGTCACTTCTGTCCTACACTTTTCATCCAGTGAGTGTGGTGTTTGACGGGTGTGATCCACATGGAGACATGAGAGGATGTGGCAGGTGGGAGAGAGAGCAGAGAGGAACGGGAGGGGAGATGGGAGGAGGAGCCTGGAAGATGGTGGAATGTTCCGGCATTTCCTCAGCTTCCTAGGTAGGGGTGAGCTTCACAATTATCCAGCAAGTTCCTAGCAATGAGAGAGCTGTCCTCTGGTTGATACGCCTTCAGCTGACAGGGTGATGGCCCCAGACTGGGTCCTCAGGTTTAAATGTCTCTTTAGTTCCCACAAGGTGAATTTATCTTTTACTCTGTCCCCTCAAATGAGACTTCTTTCTCGCTATCAGTGTTACTACTCATTGTTCCCACCTCAGGGCGTAATCACTGGGGCATCATCGCTGCCATGGTGACCTCTTTTCCAGTTCTTTCCACACTTCTGTTTCCATGTGTCTTCTGTTTTCTGATTCAGATTTCCCTGAAAGAGCTGCCTTATAAGCACGAGTAGACGAGGCCCGGGTGATGTGCAGAGGCTGTTGTATTATGAACCGACTAGAGGCCTAGTGCACGAAATTCATGCCTGGCTGGAGATCAGGGCCAATCAGGTTTCCCACCTCCCCGCCCCCTCCTTCCCTAGCTCCCTTGGTGCCCTGCCGCGCCGCTGGTCACCCGCCATGTTTCACACCACTCCCCGGTGGTCTGCACACATCAGAGTGAGCGATCAATCAAACTCCTATTCTCCCGGTCAGACTCCTGAGGGGACACTTTGCGTGTTAGCCTTTTATATATATAGATGTCATATGTAGCTTTGCCTTCTGGGCCCCTAGCTTTGCACAGCCCCCTTCTAGCCTCTATACATAACTGTGTCTGAAGTGTTCCCCTTCCTCTAAATTTCTCCTAAATTGTGAAAGCTCAGGCTCTGTGAAAACGAGGCTCTGTCTCTGCCTTGGGTTTAGTATCCAGATCTTTGGCCCACTTTCCAGTTCCTTGTTGTTTTGTGGTTCTATAGGGGATTGCTGCTGTGCTGGTTGACCCCTGAATGAATAGTTCTGATTTTCCTTTTTTCTCCCAAGCAGCTTCTTAGTCCGGAGTTGTTCAAAAGCCAGGTCTTCTAAAAGAGTTCAGTGGGTTTTTTAGCAGTTTTTATAAGTGTGCCATCTCACATCTCGATCTCTAGATATTGTAACGTAGGCTTTGCACGGACCTAGTCAGCAGAGCGCACAGCATCTGAGCCACGATGAATGGGGATGTGCACCAGAGACTCACCAGAGACTCGTGTTTCAGGCTGGACAGTACGTTTGAAATGAGGCTCCTTCTGAGACCTACCGGGTGTCCTCTCAAATCCACCCACTTTGAGGTCCCCCGTCACACACACACAACCTTGTTCCACCTCTTAGGTCAAAGGCTCTCAAGATTCTGGAAGGCCGTTGCAACCAGGTGCCCCTTTCCCAGGCAGTGATACCACGATGGAAAATATCCTTGGAATTACTAAGCCTCTACAAAGCCTGAGCTGTTGCGAAAGGAAATGGTGACCCAGTAGTTTCACGGGCCCTTTTACTCCTCCCCGTTATCCCCGATCTTAAACTGAACTCGAGGCTTTGACCGGAGCTTGGAGCTTTCCAAAGAACTGATACAGTACATGACTCGTGCATTAGTTCAACATTCTATGTCTTGTTCTGGGGATACAGAAAGGAATGAAACGGGCAATCATCATGTTATCCTGGCATGACTTTTGGCGGCCCAGGGCCGGGAGGGAGGAGGGACAGATGGATGGAGAAGGATTTTTTAATGATCTAGGGCAGTGGTTCTCAACCTTCTGGCCCTTTCAATATAGCTTCTTATGTGGTGACCCAACCATAAGATTATTTTCATTGCTCCTTCATAACTGTAATGTGGCTACTGTTATGAATCATCATATAAATATCTGATATGCAGGATGGTCTTAGGTGACCCCTGGGAAAGGGTCGTTCAACCGCCAAAGGGGTCATGACCCATGCATAGGTTGAGAACCGCTGATCTAGAAGATTTCCTTGAGCCAGACCTACAAACTCTCAATACTCAGCACTTAGAGCAGCCCACTGTCTCTCAAAGCGGTTGGTGCGATAATTGTTTGCATTATTAAGTTTTATTCGATGTTGGGTCCATACAGAGATGGGGCTATACAATGGCTATTAACTGAATACCAAAGTTATTAAAAATTAAGTTTCATGTTATTATTTCGGATGTCATGAGAGTAGCAAAACTAGCACATTTGATTCCCAAAATAGCAGCTTCATCAAAACGGTGAGTCATGGCTAGCTAAAGGGACCGCGTTCTAATGAACAGTCTGGTTATGGAGCTCATCTGTGCTGAGCAGCAGACTGACTAGGGAATAGGAGACAATCTGTTTTTCAAAAGAAGAATTAGTCCCCAATGCCATCCGTCTGTCTTTGCCTCCCTCTCTACACCTCCCGCTATGTTCCTTCTCGAATACACTCTTATCTTGGGGTTTTCCTTAACTACGAATAACAACATGAAACAACCTCGGTTATTATAGTTGCAATTCCCCACTTGGCATTTGTTAACAAATAAGAACCACCAGACATCGTCCTAGGCATCTGCTGTGTTGACAGCACCATGGGACTGGGAAAGACTCTAAGATCATCTCTTCTCCTTGTGGAGGAGTGCGTGTCCCTTGGGGAGCGTGCGTGTGTGGAGTAATCAGACCCACGACGTCATGTGTAGCCAGCAGAAAGGAAAGATTGAGCAAAGGGTGGGTCGTCAGCGGGAGACCCTCAGAAAGGAGATAGGCCCTGGCTGGTGTGGCTCAGTGGATAGAACCTCAGCCGGGTTTGATTCCGGTCAAGGGCATGTACCTTGGTTGCAGGCACATCCCCAGTAGGAGGTGTGCAGGAGGCAGCTGATCGATGTTTCTCTCTCATCGATGTTTCTAACTCTCTATCCCTCTCTCTTCCTCTCTGTGAAAAATCAATAAAATATAAAAAAAAAAAAAGAAACGAGATAGGACATGAGTTCAACTCTAAAGAATAGTTGAGATTTTGAATAAATTGCCATTTTTATCATTTTCTAATTTACTTTCCTTCTAATTTCACAAACTAAACATTTCCCATGAGCAGATGGGTAGAGCACAGTTATTCTCACGCCCAGCCTCAGCTGACCACAGTCGGAGTAGTTTGAGTTATTTTTCTAGCCCTTGGGGAGGATTCACACTTTAAAGGCTGAGTTTTGAATCTTGCTGGTCCTGGAGGTGTGAGATTGTGGAGTAGTAAATTCTAGTGTCAGGGAGCTGTAGTGCAGACAAAACGATAGGGAAAACTAGCAAGTAGAGACTAAGAGAGAGGGGAAATTAGCAAGTGGAGACACACCGAGAGGGGAAATTAGCAATGTCCAGCCTCAGCCACGTAACCATGGGTAATTTTTATGACTTGCGATATTCTGATATAAATATTTCAAGGTAAATTTCAAATGTATGATCTTCCACTGAGTATCATGTAGTTTGATTTTTAATTGGCAAATGAACAAGAAGGAGAGGGCAGTTGGAGATGGAGGAAATGGCATGTAAATACGTGGATGTGGGGAACAGCTTGGCATTTTCGGGAACAACAGATGGCTTGGCATGACCAGGATGTGAAATGCACCGGGAGGAAGGTGCTCAGGATGCTGGAAACCTTATTTTAAGCAGGACAGTGAAGACTTTTCTTAAGCTGGAACAGTCTCCGTATTATTAAAACTGTTATCTGTCCTTCCCACCATAGTCAGGAAGAAGGTTCTAGTAAGCTGCTCAGGGACAGTGTTACTGAAATTTGAGAGATTTAGGGCAGGAGGAACAAAGGCTGTAAAGAAGCCTGAAAGGGCAATGGGAGGTGTCAAAGCAATGTCTTCTTCTCCTAAACTAATTATTTCTCTTTTTGGTCAGAATAATTAAGAAAACCACAGAGGGCCCTGGAACTTACCATTTCACGCTGTTTTTTGTATTGTTTTAATACTTAAAATGCACTAGCCTGTTTAATTTATACAGTGACCTAAGTAATAGACAGTCATCCCCCCATTTTACAGATGGGAAAACTGAGTCCCAGAGAAAAAAATATGCCCAAGATCTCCAGGCTACTAGGAGACAAAATCGAAATTCAAACACAGATCCATTTGATACCAAGGTTAATGGTTTATACTGTGCTGCTGCTTTTCTTACTCAGACTCAATTCATATCGTACTTGGGTGTGAAAATCCTCTGTTCTGAAGAAAATGCAAATCTTTCATTAAACTGCCCCAAAGTGTCGGATAAGAAATGTTGACATGGACTTCCCTGAACCAAAATGTTCACGTGACCTATCCTGGAAGTTGCTAGGTTGAGAATTTTATAGCCACCTTACCTTCAGCTTTCTATACAAGCTGCGTCTTGGCCCGTGATTCCTCAAATGGGATTAAAGAACAAATGGGAATTTTGCAAACTTTCTAAGTAAGATGAAGCTTTCAAATGTGATCCTGGGAAACCTTTGTCAGCCTCAGTCCCTCGTCTCTAGAAGGAAGGTTTTTGGACTAGTAATTCCAGGGGTCTTTTTGTGGTGCCAGGGTTCTGCACATGCTCCGAAATAAAGGGCATTGGGTTCTATAGACACGGTGCCTGCTGGCTCAGAGGTGAGAAGACTCTTTAAGTGTGATTATTTACAGCTGCCAAATTCCGAATCAGACTTGTGAACTGTGCTTTCTGTATTTATCTTTAAGTCCTCTCATGGTCTACCATCTGTGGGTTTTGTTACTGTTGATATACCCAGTTTATAAACAGAAAATAGTTCTTTAAAAACAAAGCCCCAATGTGTTTAATTTTTAAAGCGATAGAAGCCAAATGGCCAGGAGTAGCTATTAATAACATTGCAGGAAGTTTGCTGCCACGGGGAGCAGTAGGGGGCCAGGGGTTCAGGACGCAGGCTCTGTGGCCAGAATCTGGGGGTTCAGATCCCGGGGCCAGCACTTCCTCACTGTGGACCTTGAATGACCCTGTGCCAGGCCCTTCGTGTTCTCACGGAAAGACAGTCGCTGAGCCAAAGGGTCGCTGCGCGGATTACGGGGCCAGTGTGTGCTTAGCACCGAGAGGCCTGCCGGCTGTAGGGAGGGTCATGACATGTGGCCGGCTGTTAGCATTCTGGATGAGATCACTTCCTGGAATTGAAGAAACTATGGAATTAATGGGTGAGGTAGCAGGATTGGAGGGAAGCTTCATGAGGGCAAGCGCTTTTGTCTCTGTCTTTCATGGTTGTATTCTCAGTGCCAACACAGGTGCCTGGCTCAAGAGTAGGTGTCCCAGCCCTGACTGGTTTGGCTCAGTGGATAGAGCGTCCGCCTGTGGACTGGAGGGTCCCAGGTTCGATTCCGGTCAAGGGCATGTACCTTGGTTGTGAGCACATCCCCAGTGGGGAGTGTGCTGGAGGCAGCTGATCGATGTTTCTCTCTCATCGATGTTTCTAACTCTCTGTCCCTCTCCCTTCCTCTCTGTAAAAAAATCAATAAAATATATTTAAAAAAAAAAAGAATAGGTGTTGATGAATGAAGGAAAAGGCCAAGTGTAACCAGTGTTGAAGGTTCTGTTATCCTCTTTATTCCAGACTTTTCCCTTGTATTTATGTCTAATTTATATTGATTTCAGAGAGGAAGGGAGAGGGAGGGAGAGATAGAAACATCAATGATGAGAGAGAATCGCTGATTGGCTGCCTCCTGCAGGCCCCCTACTGGGGATGGAGCCTGCAACCTAGGCCTGTGCCCTTGTCCAGGGACCATTCAGTCCACAGGTCGACGCTCTATACACTGAGCCAAATTGGCTAGGGCCCCCCCTATATTTTAATGTTTGTTATGTTCAGATGCATTGCGCCATATGCCATAAATCATACACCGTAATGAGTGATAACCAGCAGCTTTGGTCTCTGACTGACTCCCGTTCCAATTTTTTCCTGATACCGCAAACAGAAATATCTGAAGGTGTTAGACATGATAGGACCAACTGTTGCACTTCATCTATTTTTCTTTTCTTTTTGACAAGTAACAAAATCAGACCTCCAGGCATGGAGACATTTCATGGGCCTTCGCAGGCCCCTTGTTCTAGCTGTGGCTGTCCTGGTCCAGCTGTCGGAGCTGCTACTTGGGCAGCTACCTCGGGAGGGAGTTTTAAACTGCTTTCAAAGAGAACAACAATCCGGGGATTCAGGAATACTCATGGGCCTCCGCTCTCCCTGTGCGGTTAGAAGCTGTGACCTAGAACCGTGGACCCTAGGGAGTCAGCCCACTCTATGGACCCGAATGGATGCCTGTCTTAAAAAATCTGAATTTGGTGAAAGTCTCACACGCAGTCTTAGTGTTAATAATAAAGCTTCAGAATCAGTGACGGAAGCCCAGTGTTGCTAGGATTTTCACAGTCATTATTTATTTATGTATTGCTAATCCTCACCTCAAGATATTTTTCCGTTGTTGTTTAGAGAGAGTGCAAGGGAGGGAGAGAGGAACATCGATGTGAGAGAGACACATTGATTGGCTGCCTCCTAAACATGCCCGACCAGGGCCAGGGATAGAGCCTTCAACCGAGACCCTTGACCACAACCGACCCCAGGACCCTGCAGTCCATGGCCCGATGCTCTATCCACTGAGCCAAACCAGCTAGGGCTGTCTTATTTATTAAACACCCATGCTTTCTCCCCTTTATTCTTTCCTACACAGACACTGCTCCCAACTCACTGGTGATTTGCCAGGGTGACAAGGACAGTCACGTTGGTTAATGAAATAAAATCACTCCTCCCAGTAAGCTCTGAGTCAGACACTTGCTGATATTTAAGGTGCCTTCCAGTTTTATAGGGTCAGCAATCTGGAGGCCCATGCTATACACAGAGATTATTAGAAAGAGTTGCTGATGGGCTGATTGCTCCCAAACAAATTAAATAGACGTTAAAATGTATTCAAGTTGATAGGAAGTTCTGTCTGTGGTCCTCATGAGACACACAGGCACCAAAGTGATTTGTAAGTAGAAACTCTCTAGTCTTCTGAATCTGTGGAACTTGAGGAGGAAATACCAGTTGTATCTCAATCAGAGATTGATACTAGCGAGCTTACTGCACTAATGTGGAAAGTAAATGCTCATGTTACAGTACATGCTCGTGTCCTCAAGCCATACTCCCGACCAGACCCATCTCTGCCCCAGGCCCAGCTCTGCCCTGTCCATCAGAGATAGTGGACACACCGTTATGTATTATTTGGTGACACACAAACACCCTTACCCCCACCCCCACGCACACCTCACATTTCTGTTTGACGCAAGTCATAAACCTGGATTCTAAATACTGACATGTAACGAGGCCGAGTCAGGGATGTTGACGCCTCAATTAAAGAGCCCCTGGGAGCACATAGAAAACCCTCCCGTTTTCAAAGCCACCAGGTCTCTAATCAAAACGTGCTGCATGGGATCAGCATTGCATTTACTTTCTTCTGCCTTCAAATTTAAGATACAAGCATTCACCCTCCCCGCCACCGTGAAGGAGTAGAGTTGGTTTCGATAAAACTGTATCTAAAGTGAGGAAGCTGTTGCATGTGGTGTGTACTTAGCCATTGGAGGTGAGCCAGCCATCTGGTGGGTCCCCCCGTGGGCGCCGGCCGCCTCCTGCGCGCTCGGTAGCATGGCACTCTCGCCCTACTCAAGCGCGCAGTGTTTCAAGCACTGGAATGTGCCTCGGCATCTGTGGCAGATCAGCATCTTTCCACACACAAGACAAACACTGCAGACCCTCTAGAGTGTGCGTTCTTCCCAGCACAGGTGTGGATTTCTCCCCCTGGACACGAGAGCGGTAAACCAACAGATATTAGCCGTCATGAGTTATGATCTGTCTCCTGAATGTTGATTTTAGATGGTCTAATTAGAATGTCACCTGGTTGGCAGAATGCATGACGGGCAGTCTGCTCAGTGGTGGTTGGTCTGCCATGGGCAGGGCGACACTGACGCTGGCACCTGCCCGTTGGCCCGCATTAGTGAGTGCGCACGGTGTGATGCGTTGGCGCCTGTGCGTGGAGCACTGGCTGTGACTGACACGGCAGCAGATGCAAAGTGAGTGTGCACCAGGGAGAGTGTGGTGGGGAACTGGGTTCAAAATTATCCATGAAAATAAACAATTTTTCAAAAATAATACTATTAATGCCCAGCTGGCGTGGCCCAGTGGTTGATCGCCGACCTATGAGCCCAGAGGTCACGGTTCGATTCCGACTCAGAGCACATGCCTGGGTTGCGGTCTCAGTCCCCAGTGTGGAGCGTGCAGGGGGCAGCCGATCGATGATTCTCTCTCATCATTTAATGTTTCTATCTTTCTCTCCTTCTCCCTCTCCCTTCCTCTCTGAAATCAATAAAAATATATTAAAAATAATAATAATAATACTATTATTTAGGTACATCATGCAGTATAAAATGCATTCAAATTATGTATGTTAACATTAAGAATCGCATGACGGTATAATTGGTTTGGTCTCTATCTTTTCCTCATATGTAAAATGTATTTCTTTCATAGTGGCCTATTTTATCTGTTGAGCACATAAGCTAGTTCTTAGACTTATAATATTACCAAGAGTAGTAATTCAAATATTTAAATGTAGCTCTCTAGTGACTACTGAAGTAATTTCTTAAAGTTAACATTGGCATACAGTTTAAATGAGATACCAAATTAATATTTTTGTGCCTAAGGTTCTAAATTGTGAGGTTCTACAGGCAGCTTACCAGTGCCCAGTCCATCCTTACTGTACATCCTGATTAATCGCCTGCGCTAGGGTTCTGGTGAGCTTTCCGCGTGTAGTCGTCTCCGCTGATAATAATAGTTAGAAAATAGTTTTCAGCATACCCCGATTATTTAATATCAGTGGTCTGTAGGTTATTGCAACAGAGTTCTTTTGTTCATATTAGACAAATACAATTATTAAATAAGCCAGGCATCATTAAATGCATCAAATGACTCTGAGATTAATAAATACATTTCCTTTTTACCAACCTGTCATGTATTCTGACTTCTATTAAACTAAATATTTAGTGACCATCTACTTGGTGCAGGCACCGTTCTAGCTACCTGCACGGATGCCGTCGTTGCCAGTCTTTATAACGACCCCGAGTGAGACGCTTGGCAGTTGAGAAGAGCAAGCTGTCTGCTCCGAGGCCGCTTGTTACGTTTGCAGCAGCACAAACCCCTTCCGCGCGGCTAAAACAAGCGGGTGGGAAATCTCTCCTTCCCGTGCCTACTCTAGTCCTTTAAAAATGGCCTCGAGCCCTGACCGGTGTGGCTCAGTGGATAGAGTGTCGGCCTGCGGACTGAAGGGTCCCAGGTTCGATTGCGGTCAAGGGCGTGTACCTTGGTTGCGGGCACATCCCCAGCGGGGAGTGTGCAGGAGGCAGCTGATCGATGTTTCTAACTCTCTGTCCCTCTCCCTTCCTCTCTGTAAAAAATCAATAACATATATTAAAAAAAAGAATGGACTCGATATGGAGGCAAAGATACCCTGTCCCGATGTAGCCCGTCGTGAATAAGCCTTGCTGTTGGTATTTGCCAATACAAAGGACAGCTCTCCACAGCCCCTCACGGACGCCCGGTGCTGTCCTGGGCCGGACAGTGTGGGGCACTGGGTTATGCGTGACGTAAAGATGGGCAGCTGCCCGGGTGCGCTCTGTTCTGCATTGTGCACGAACGCATCATGTTTCTCCGGGCGCCCCCCCTCGCTGCTATTAGGGGACCTCCAGCCTCCGTCCTCCCCGAGCACATCTCCCCGGCCACGCGAGAAGCCCCTGAAGACACGGCTCCCGATCCCTGGGCAGTTCCCCGCGGGCAGCATGGGGCACGCACTGCTTTTCCTCCTCGTGGCCCAGCTCTGTGGCCAGACAGAGCTCCGGACGCCAGGAGCAGGCCTGCTAGGGGTGCCCTGCGGCCCCCCGTGCTGCCACCTGCCCGTGTGCCCAGGGCAGACGTGGCACGCTGTCATCCCTCCTGCCTCCCCGCGGGAGTGGGGCCTGGTCTCCTGGCATTTCCAAGTATCAGAGGAGAGTGCATGAGAGCAGTCAGCCCTTAGGTTCTGCTCGCACCTCTGGCCTAGAGGACTCGCCTTGGAAATTAACCCCCAAACGCCAGTCATCTCCATTTTTATTTTCACTAAAAAATTTAAAGCCTCGCCTTTCTCTGTTTCCCCTACCGTTTCTCAGTCAGCACATTCGTTCCTAGACGCAGGCTTCGGATACCTCACAGTGAAGCAGTGAGAACAGAACGCTTGGCCTCTCACGACAATTCCCCGTGGGGTGTGCCTGTGTAAGGGCGGGGTGTGCTTGTATTGTGTAAGGGTGAGGTATACCTGTGTAAAGGTGGGGTATACTTGGTGAGGATGGGGTGTACTTGTGTAAGTGTGGGGTGTACCTGTGTAAGGGTGGGGTGTGCTTCTGTAAGGGCGGGGTGTGCTTGTATTGTGTAAGGGCAGGGTGTACTTGTGTAAAAGTGGGGTGTAACTGTAAGGGCAGAGTGTACTTGTGTAAGTGTGGGGTGTGCCTGTGTAAGGGTGGGGTGTGCTTCTGTAAGGGCGGGGTGTGCTTGTATTGTGTAAGGGCAGGGTGTACTTGTGTAAAAGTGGGGTGTAACTGTAAGGGCAGAGTGTACTTGTGTAAGTGTGGGGTGTGCCTGTGTAAGGACGGGGTGTACTTTTATAAGTGTGGGTTGTGCCTGTGTAAGGGTGGGGTGTACTTGTGTAAATGTGGGGTTTACCTGTGTAAGGGCAGGCAGAGTATACCTGTCCTGTGGATCACCGCGGGATAATTATGCTCTAGGGATACCCCAAAATCACCCTGCAAGTGACGGTTTTAGTTCCCGTTACTGAGGTTAGTCTGTTAAACGTTGTAAAGAGCCTCCCACCGCACAGTGCTGGGCCAAGCCAGGGAGGGTTTTGCCAAATCGAAGCTTAATTAAGACGAATGTGATCTGCCAGGCTGGTCCTTGTGTTCAGGGGCAGGGATGACACCAGGTCACGCCCTTCTTCCGTCCGTCCGTGCATGCCTGTGTGTGATTGTCATTAATGACAAGTCCTACAGGTCACTGTTCTTGTTTGTATAAATTTTAGAGACATAGTTTGGTAACTGAGTTTCCTTTGGGAAAAACACACAGAGAGACTTTAAAAAATACAGAAGGTAATGCTGTTGGCTTGTTTCCTCACTAATTAACTTTTAATTGATGTTTCAACCATACAGACGGTTGATGAACAAAATATGTCTCGAAAAACCACACGTGGACCTTATACATATCCGCTCTTCCTAGTGTATGGCCAGAAACATTGGTTTCCAAAGCAGCTAACTGAGATTGCTATATGACCGGTCCATAAGAGGTAAAAGAAGGCACCAAAATATTAATTTACTGCAGTTGAATATTAGCCACAAAACTATATTTTGCTTTCGTTGGGTTAAGTCTTTCGTCACCTCCTTCACCAAAAGCTGTGTACAAGAATATGAGGATGAGCATCTGGTAGACTCATCATGACATCTTCTCTCGTTGAAGTGCGTGATGGCAGCACCGTTCACCCCGGTTACTGACTGAACACCCGGGGCCGGTAGGCTGACCGTTACCACCATCACCATGAGCACTGACTTGGAGTCTGTTGCATGATGCACCAACTGAGCTCTTCCTCTGCACTTCCTTCGCAGGCAGCTCTTGGCTTCCATATGCCTCTAACATTCCCTCCCCATCGTCTTAGTTCGAAGCTCCATTTCTTCAAATATTAAAAATCCACCGGAAGAGAAAAGGCCCAAACGAAGCTTAAAAGACAGAACAAGCGTAATCCGAGCTTTTTCTTCAAGCCTCCTCCCTCTCCGTGCTGCGCTCAGCGCTCGCTCCTGTACACACACCCACTCCCACATATTTTTGGAGGCAGAAGAGCACTTGCTTTTTTGTGCAAATTAAATTGCAAAGAAGAGAACAGTGTTGATGGGAAGCTGAAAGACTCTCACAGCTAACAAGTGCTTTTGGAAAAGCTTTAGCCAAATGTCATCCCAGGGAAGCAGCATCCGCCGCCCCCCTGGGCCTACACGCGACCCCTGAAACCTTAGACAGTGAACGGGATTTGAAGGCAGAATTAGGGGCCTGAGTACTGTGGTCACAGTGTGATTGGTGGGCTGTGATCATGGAAATGAGTCTTTGTACTGTTTCTTCCCTCCCCGCTTTGTGGCTTTCTTGTCATTCTACAAAGCTGCAGGGGCGGTGGGACCGAGGGGCCTCCTGGACACAGGAGCTAGTCTACAAATACAGTTGTTCACATTTTCCCATAAACCTCCACTCTAGACTTTGTCTTCTCTTGAGGGAATGTGTTACAGGAGGCTGCTGGATGCTGGCTCTCGGCAGCAATGACTAACTCTGCCAGGAAAGGACCCTAAATAAAGTCGGGACAAACGCGGGGCTTTTATTCCAGAGGCAGACAGACACCCTGTGCAGCCTCACTCCCTCCCCAGCCCGGCTAGCTTCCGCCTGTGCTCACTCTGCGTTTCCTTAGAACAAACACATTAAAATGTGTCCTTTGGCCGCGGAGTTCCTCAGACCACTCACTGTAGCATCTTCCATACAATGAAGACGAAAGTGTTTGTTTGTTTGCTTTATGTTAATCCTCCCCCCTCCCCCAAGGATAGTTTCCATTGATTTTGTTTAAAATATATTTTACTGATTTTTTTTTACAGAGAGGAAGGGAGAGAGATAGAGAGTTAGAAGCATCAATGAGAGAGAAACATCGATCAGCTGCCTCCTGCACACCCCCTTCTAGGGATGTGCCCGCAACCAAGGCACATGCCCTTGACCGGAATCGAACCTGGGACCCTTCAGTCCGCAGGCCGACGCTCTATCCGCTGAGCCACACGGGTTAGGGCTTCCATTAATTTTTAGAGAGAGTGGAAGGGAGGGGCGAGACCGAGAAAAACATGGATGTAAGAGAGACACGTGCATTGGTTACCTCCCACACACGCCCCAACCAGGGCCAGGGATCCAGCCTGCAGCCTGCAACTGAGGTCCATGTCCTCGACCGGAAGTGAACCTGCCCCGCTTCAGACCGAGGGCCGACACGCTAACCACTGATCAAAACAGGTGACCCAGTTCCACACGGACAAGATCACAGGCCAGGAAACCGCTGCTCCACCTGCGTCCTTCCCTTGTCAGACTTCTGTCACATGCCAAGTGTGGGAAGGAGGGCAGGGCAAGGGACAGACACCGCAGGTTCACGCCCGGACTCCCGGTGGAGTGTCAGAGGGCGATACCTGGTCCCCCGCCTTCGCCGTCGGGGACATCACTTCATAGCGGGAGCCGGGCAGCCTTCCCGTTAGCACTGTGCCTGCAGCATGCGTGTGCTTCTCCTTGGGCACATGCAGGAGCGGCAGAGCCTTAGAGTTTGCGGTTTTCCTCTTGGTGCTGCCGCAAGGAGCAGAACGGCCCGTGGGACTTGTCCTTGAAGCAGAGCCCCAGAGCCCCGCCGGTGACTCCCCGCCGCCGGCACGCGCCTGGGCCGCGGCGATGGGGGGAGCGTGATGGAGCTTCCCCTTCATTCCGGGCGGGTCTCCCAAGCGCGAGAGACAGATGCTCCTTAATTGAGGAGCAGGCATGACCGATGAATTTTCATGAGCTTACTCGTTCTGGAATTTTTCTTCATAATGCAGTCAGCTCATTATATTAAAAATGTATATCACAACAGAAGCCGTTTTGTGAAACAGGCATTAATACCGCACTGTGTCTACTTATTTGCACCCTGGGGATGTAAGACCACAGAGCAAACTGCTTACTGCTTGAAAAATCAGAGCCATCCAAGAACGAATGGCTGTGGGATCGGAAGTGAGGGAGGCCTCCAGGGACCCCGGGCCAGTGGTTGGGGTTGGTTATAATGAGGGTGGAAGGGTCAGTTGAAATGGAATCAAGAGGCAGCACAATTGGATATGAATTCTCTTTATGGTTCGTTGAAAATAAAACATGAAGGAAGATAATTGAGGTGCAGTGCTTGCCATTCCAAGCCTTTTGAACTACGCTCTGCTCCTTCTAGCCCGCAGTGTGAACCCTCTGCGATAGCGTCTTTGCCAAACTATTAGACACCAGTTTGTAGTTTTTATATGTGTTCCTGCCGGTTTCTGTGGCTCCTGATGCCAGTAATACTGGAGCGGGAAGTCTGGAAGCTATTTTTTTTTTATTTTTAAAAAATATATTTTATCAATTTCAGAAAGGAAGGGAAGAGAGAGAGAAACATCAATGATGAGAATCATTGATCAGCTGCCTCCTGCACGCCCCCTACTAGGGATCAAGCCCATAACCTAGACATGTGCCCTGACCGGGAATCAGTGACCTGGTTCACAGGCCGATGGACCTTTGAGAAGCAGCAGCCAGGCGTCTGGAAGGTATTTTAGGCATGAAGGGTCCCCCCAGAAGCAGCGACCTAAACTGGAGTCCGATGTGATCTCTTTCTGTATCCATCCCGTCTTAATGATGCCTCCTGGAATGCTGCTCTGCTTAAAGATAAAAACTGCATATGAGGTCTCGAAAATTAAAGCCGAAACGCTTATGTTTTCGTTACTGTAATTACACCAGCATTGCTGAGCTCTCCCTAGCCTGTAGCGGGGGGCGTGCTTGGGGGGTAATCACCAAGTCATTAATTTGCCGTTGAATGCTCTGACGCAGGTTTCTCCCGCCAGGATTTATTTTCCAGCAGTGTCTCGGAAGACTTTTTCTTTTAACTGAGAAAAAGGCCTTTTGATAGCACACTCATACGTTCACAGGACGTTAAACAAGATGCAGTATAACATCTTAACAACAATAACAAATTTAAAAGAAAGAAAAAGGAAACCTGCATCTATTGTAACTGCCTGAGAGCTGGCGGGTTGCCTGGCTGCCGGGGGGAACAGGTAGATGGGCGCACCGGAGAGTAAGCACAGAGCATGCTCCCCACCCAGCCGCCTGCACCCTCCGAGGCCGATCAGGATCAGGACAGCCCTCCCCTAATTCTCCCACTCAGTCGCTTGTTCATGGGTCACCTCTTACATTTTCACTTTTCCAACTTTACAAATGATTCCTGATTTAAAGGCTCTGCACATGACGACTGGCCTGTCCCCACCAACAACACTTGTTCTGAAATAAAACTGCAGATGTTCCAAGTGAGCCTGGATGACGGTGGACCGTTCCGTTGACACCTGGGCCAGTGTCTGTGAAGTCAGAAGCAAGCTATCACCTGTTCCTCCAAACAGAAACAAAAGGCCAACCTTCCAAGGGTGGGCAGAGGCCACGGGAGGTAGAGGGAGAAGGTGCAGGTGCGGGCCCTTCCCTGCCGCCTGCGCCTCTGCACGGAGAGCCCTTCGCTTGATGGAGCTGGGGGGCTGGATTTCCATAACCAAGAAAAGCGGGTTAGAAAAGGCAAACAGTTACACACAAAAGCATAGACATCAGGTGCCTTACGTTTCAGCTTGCGACAGATAGTGCACTGGGCCTACATATCCAGAAAGTCCGACAAGGTGATTCTTGGCACAGTAATACTGCCAAGCACACGGCCGAGTCCCCAGAGTGGCCTGGCATTCACTGGCAATGCCCACTGTCTCCCCGCTACCACTGCCTTCACGGCGGGCACAGCAGCAGGAGGGAGGCAAAGCGAGGGGACTCGAGGGAGAGGGATAGTGCTTGATTTTTTTTTGAGGGGGCAGGGGCCATGGGCTACTTGTGCTAAAAGAGAACCACAACATTTTTATATGAGAACCCGATGCAAGTACCAACTCGAGTCTGATCTGGAGACTGAAGCTGTCTACCAGAGTCATAATCTCAAGGCCCCAAGCTGACGCTGGGCCCTTTATTTTAAAGGGTCGCATGCAGCCCTTTTCTCTAATGGAGAAAGAGAATTACACACAGAGGCCTTGCGTTCCATTTTGGAACCACTAAGTGAAAATGTATCGAAGTGGTTTTATATTTGATAGGCAGTTACCTGTTGAAACTGACATACAAAGGATCATTTAAAAAAAACACCCTAGTCCGGCTGGCATGGTGCAGTGGTTGAACATGGACCTATGAACCCGGCCACAGTTCCATTCCCGGGCAGGGCACATGCCTGGGTTGTGGGCTCGATCCTCATTAGGGGTGTGCAGGAGGTAGCCAATCACTGATTCTTGTTGATGATGTTTCTAGCTCTCTCACCTTCTTTCCTCTCTGAAATCAATAAAAATACATTAAAAAGGCACAACAACCCTAAATAACTCATTTGTCCCCCATTGATGAACACGATTAGAAAATACTTATACACTGTAATTATAAGCAACAAAGCAGTATTTTATATTTTTGTGATTTTTTTTTTTACTCTTTACACAATGCAAAATGAGAAAAATATGAGCACATAAAATTACACACAAATAGTGTACCTACAAAGTATTAAATTACAGAGAGTGAAAGCTCCATTGTTGGGCAGATGGATGCCAGAGGTCCATGCTTCTGCCAAATTGAACTCTGCTTCTATCTCATTAACCGTGAGTGACATCTGCTAACAGCACCCTCGAGAGGTGGTATCAAGATTATAATATTCTTACCAGTAAACTCCATGCAGAATAAGGAAGGTTTCTTTATTTTTTTTTTAGATTTGAGAGAGTTGCCGGGAAATGTGCAATTGGAAAATAATTTACACATGCAGACGCACACACAAATTACAGGCTGTTCCCATGGAGCTTCAGAAAACGTACAGATTCAGAAAATAGGATATTCACATTCTCTCAATGAATCCGAAGTGTAGCACCCACGTGACTGAGCGATGACTAAGCAGATCCGGGAGAAGAGCCGCACCTCGAGCTGTGCGGAAAACACTGACATCAGGCGCCAAACACCCAACTCGATTATCCCTTGAAGAAAGTCAGTGTGAGAAACGAATCAAACTTTTCAGGCCGTTAACGTTTCTAGTTCTCAGACCCATGTCTTCCCCCACACGCGTGCGCTGTTGTGTTACAATCTAGCCCAGTGTCAAAAATATATGACAGGGACTCTCAAAAGCAGACCTGGCGTTCCTGTCATCTTTCCGCACTGTTTTTACCTGCCGGGAGCCTCTCTTCGTCCGAGAATAATCTAGTTTTTCCTAACGAGGAAGACCTTAAACTTTCGAACAGTTGCTGCATGGCGATGGCACCTCGCATGGTGGCAGGATTTCGGTGGTTTTGTGTCGTGTGAAGTCGACAGTTTCGCACCTACTCTTGGTCTTGTTTTCATGCGTTTGCCTTTGTGAACTCATTCCCTCGGGTGTCACGCGATAGCAAATACGGAAGTACACCTGCTGTGTGTCACTCACCTGCCACTGCTGGTTGAGGGGGCTGTTTGGTTAACCAGTTGTCTTAACCCAACCCAGGAAGCCACTTTTCCATTGCTGCTTCTTTTACCTTAGAAAGGGTTTCAGCCTCCCGCAGTGTCACGTTGGCATAATAAGAGCACATTTATAGGACGCTTCCTGCGTCCTGCTCTCTATTCTGAGTTCTGGAGGTAAAAGGAAAGCTTTGATCCCTGCGACAACCCTGACTGTGTAGCTGAGAGCTGAGGCACCCAGAAGAGAAGAAACATCTCCCAAATAGCACATCTAGGAAGTGGCCAGGTCAAGATTTGAACGTGAGCAGACGGTGTCTGGAACCTATGGCCTTAGTCACAACTCTGTTCGGAAGCTTTCTCATGCTCTCTTCAATTATACAGAAGAGACAATCCCAAAAGGTTAAGATGACTGTTTTGTCCTTTTTATCATATCATGGACCTACTACTTTAAAAATGCTGAGGTTTTATTATTGGAATCACTCTGATTTTGAGCATAATATAGATTTTTTAAAATGCTACTACCAAGTTCATATAAAAACATATCTTATTAAAAGAAAACGTATCTTAAAATTGGCACTGTACATTACCATATTCTCTTTGTTTTCGCTTTTCAGCTTAGTATTTTATAGTAAAATAGACGCCCGGTGCACAAAAATTTGTGCACTTGGGGGGTCCCTCAGCCCAGCCTGTGCCCTCTAGCAATCTGGGACCCCTCAGGGTTGTCCACCTGCTGGCTTAGGCCCTCTCCCCGGGGGATCAGGTCTAAGCTGGCAATCAGACATCCCTCTGGCAGCCCGAGAGCCCTCAGGAGATGTCCACTTTCCAGCAGGAAGCAGATCCTAAGCTGCAGTCGGACAACCTTAGCGCTGCTAAGGAGGTGGGAGAGGCTCCCACCAACACCGTTGTACTGGCAGCTGTCAGCCTGGCTTGTGACTGAGCAGAGCTCCCCCTGTGGGAGTGCACTGACCACTATGGGGCAGCTCCTGCATTGAGTGTCTGTCCTGGTGGTCAGTGTGTGTCATAGTGACCAGTCATTCCCAGACATTCTGCTGTTAGGGTCAATTTTATTATATAGGAGGATAGAAGCCTTGTGCATGGGTGGGGGCTGGCTGGTTTTCCCTAAAGGGTGTCCTGGATCAAGG
>PVJC01018231.1:0-31610 GCA_004026665.1 Murina feae | reverse complement strand
TTTCCTCCATTTCTGTCATTTGAGACCTGTTTCTTTGTCTCTGCATTTTGGCTGCTTCCCTGCATTGATAGAGTGGCTTTCTGTGCTAGGTTTCCTATAGGGCCCAGTGGCTCAGCCTCCCCAATTACCTGAGGTGGACACTCTTGGTTCACCCCTATGTGGGCTTTGTGTACAGTCTTGTTGTAGTTAAGCCTTGATTGTTGTTAGTATCACTGGGAGGAATTGACCTCCAGGCCACTTGGCTATGAGAATCAGCTGTGTCTATGGTGGGAGAACTTCTGTGCTGTAGACACCCTTATGGGGCAAGACTTGCTTCAGTGGGGCTTTGGTGCTCACTGAGTCTGCTCCCTGAGTGTTTTCCTTATGATTCTGAGGAGTTGTAATCTGGATGGTCCCACTCTGACCACTGGGTACACTGGCTCTTGGATCTCTAAGGAGGTGCTAATTTAACCTCTACCTGAGGCTACCCAGCAGGAGCTATGGGAAGATCTGCAGATTCCTCTTCTTTGTTTGGGGTTTGGAGTGGCCCAGCGGAGGCCCAGCTGTGAAGCAATGCAAGCTGATGTGGGACCTTCTTTTGGATGTTCTGGGTCTCTCTGACCCAGTTGCAGTTTGTTAGGCAATCTTGGATTGCAGAGGGCCAGGCCTTTCGTATGCAAAAACCTCTGCCGCAGCTTGGGTGGGGAAGGGTCTCAGGGAATCAACAGGGTGGAGCAAGCAGGTATGGCTGATCCTCAGCCCTGCCCTAAGAGGTCCCAGGTCTCAGTGTCCCGGGGTAATTGCTGCAAGCTCCTCTGAGAGAAAGCCACCCTCGAGTTTCTCCTGATGCCAGATGGTACAGTTTCTCCCCGTATGAGTCTGCATCCCCAGAGACTCACCTGGAACTGGAGTTCAGAGCAGTCGGGAGCTTGTGCCTCCCTCCTGATTAAAAATGACAACTGCGTCCTCAGTTTCCAGCCCTTTCTGTGTGCCTCTGTACCTCTGCACTTTACTTCCGCAACTCTTCTGAGTCTCAGTGTGCTTTTCTCTTTCCTTCTAGTCATAGAATTTCCACTCAGTCAGCCTTCCTGTGGTTCTGGATGATGTCTGTTTTTTCTTTTAGTTGTAGTTTTGAATGGTTGTGTGAGACAGCAATTTCAGGTGTTTACCTATGCCACCATCTTGGTTTCTCCCCAGGGCTCCCTTTTTTATAATAAATGTTTATAATGCTCCATTTACTATCCTGAGATGAAATTCATAGATTATATAGCCTACATACATAATTAAAAAAAATATCTGACTCATATACATGTTTAAAAAATTAATATTGCCTTAACTGTAACGTAAAAGAAAAATAAGACAAAAAGAATTGATAATGAAATGTTTTAATTTGTAAATACACAGGCATGAGTATGCCAGGAAACATTTGGAATGTCAAGATTGGCCCCTACATGTAGAATCACCAGGACTATCCCAGGTAGCAATGTAGACCCTTCATCTGTGTTAAGTGGCAATTCAGATCTCATTAGCTGCATTGCTACTGATGGTAGGAGTTTCCAAAATGAGGAACAATCCTCTTATTATCTCCATATTCCTAAAATACACATAAAAATTATTTGTGTCTAAATTAAATAAAGTTTGGATCTTAGCTTACATTTAAACAGGCTTTTCAGCTCCATGAATGCGTGGGGTGATATTTCAAAATTACGAGGTATACTTCTCCATGTGAGGAATTGACTTCACAATAGGTCCCTGTGCCCTAACTGCCAGGTGCTCCCAAAATAAAAAGCCTCCACAAATTTTCAGCACACTCCTGTTATGGAGCAGAATGACCTCTTTGAGAACCAGTTACTACTGATCTGTTTGTTGACATGAAAAGACGTCTACTGTATGTGTTTTTAGTACAATGTGTGGTTAAGTAAAAATTTTGGCATAAGGATCATAATCTACAACATGATTGCATAAATAAATACTGCATGCAAGACAAATGTATGTATATGTGCATGTCCACAGAGGAAAAAATCTGAATGTATACAAATAAGTATATTAACCATACTTTCTGGTGATGAGATTACTGGTAATTTTCATGCTTCTAATGTCTATTCTCTTGAGTTGACTAATTTTAAGAATAATATATTACTTTTTAATCAGAAAAGTGAAACTATTTTTGTTTGGCAAACAAATAAAAGAAGAAGGCAGGTTCTAAAGACTACTGGTATTTTTAGCTGGATAATTTCTTGCTGTCCTGTATGCTGTGGGATGTTCCCTAGAACCCCTGGCCTTAAACCACTAGATACTAGTAGCATACACCACCCCGACCCCCAGATATGAACCAAAAACATGTCCACTGATTCCTAGGGTGGGGGGAAATATCGCCCCTGGTTGAGAAATACTGCTATAGAGGATTCAAAGTGCAGGCTCCCACTGCCAGGGTTCTAATCCTAGCTGCGCCATTTGTAATCTGTGCAAATAACTGAGTGACTCTCTCAGATTCCTTGTTTGTAAAATAGATGATGGTACCTCATAGGGTTGCTTGAAATTCAATTAGAAAACCTACATTTGAATGATTAGCATGTTTTCTGGATTATAGTAAAATGCACAAACAATATAAGCTTTGATTATCAAAAGAAAAAGGTCTTCTTCTAGTAATGGCGGAATAATTATAAATAGATAAGTATATAAGGAAGGAGCTGGACTCCACACCCCACAGTCCACAGGAACTGGACTCTTCCATGAAGTCCCAGAAGCCCCTCTCTGTTCTAGTTCTTTCCTGGGACCTGGATAAAAATCCCAGCATGTCCCAAGCCTTTTTCTGGGGCCTCCACCCATGAGACCAGTCTCATTTAAATATTTAGTCTAATGTATAGGACTCCAAACTTAATTTGAAGGTGTTTGCCCCCTTCCAAGCTCTCATGGGGAGGGAAGATGGGGAGCTTTTTCCTCACTCACCTGCCCCTCAGGAGGCTTTGCTTGGTATGCTTTGGGTTCGGCCTATGCGAGAAGGCAAAGCTTTCCATGGCTGGCACTGTGCACTCTCTTTTATTATTATTTTTTAATAATATATTTTTATTGATTTCAGAGAGGAAAAGAGAGGGAGAGAGAGATAGAAACATCAATGGTGAGAGAGAATCATTTATTGGCTGCCTCCTGCATGCCCCTTTGGGGATCCAACCCACAACCTGGGCATGTGCTCTGACCGGGAATCGAATGGTGACCTCCTGGTTCATAGGTCGACGCTCAACCACTGAATCATAGCAGTTGGGCTGCACACTCTGATTTGAAGTGCTCTGGTCTGTGCAGATGATCAAAGCTGATCTTTTTGGAGGAGTGTCACTTGGGTCAATTTCTCAGTGACTCCCCCACAGCCAACGCTTGCTGCAGAGCCCAGGGCTCAGGTGACAGTCCTTCCTTCTGCTGGCTGCTTTGGAAGCTCCTTCAGTGCCAAGGTATCCACACTCCAGGTCTGCTCTGTCTTATATGCAGACATGAATGGCCCACATCTAGGCTCTAGGAAACCACACCAATGCCCCCACTCCCTGTCCAGGTGAAGCATGTGCTCTGCTCAGGGCCTTATCTGTCCCTCCCCAGCCTAACCCCAGGAGTTCCCCTAGGCTTAAGGTGAGGGGGATCAGCCTGCCTCTTTGGCATGAAGCAAAGAGGGACAGTGGTGAGGGGACTATGTTATTCTTTCATTTCCTCCCAGAGGAACCCCTGGCTCTTGGCTACTCTCTCCTTGGTCCCTCTGTGGGGACGGCTGATGCTGGTGGGACCTGAATGAATACCTAGGCACCCCAAGCCATGAAGGGTGTGGGCAGCATGGTCTTGGAGGCCTCAGCCAAAACGGAGAGAAAGGTTTCTTTGGGCATCATGGTGGCCTCATCTCCCAAGTCACCTTTATTACAGAAAGCATCTCTGAATCTCTGAGGAGTCCTGGCCACATTCTCTGAGCTCTTTTCCACACAGAGCACTATGTGAGCCCAGGCCCCACTAACATCCAGGCTCCTTAACTGCATGCAGGAATTTCTCCAGAAACTAGGCTGCCTGGACATGGCCTTAAGTCCTGCCAGTGATGACTTCCTGGATGCCAGGCTCCTCAAGAAGTCATATTCAACCTTGGTGTCCACACAGGTAGTATGAGTGGGTTCAGCCTTAGACTCCTAACGCACAAAATAAAGAGGGCTGAACAGAATACAAAAGCTGATGACAGTGCACCTGCTTTGGAGCTAGTCTGGCCCACAGAACTGGCTATTATCACCCTGAAGGAGGTGAGCTGCATGTCACCCAGGACAAGCCACACTCACTTCTCCTCAACTTAAATGAGATGCCAGTACTTTTTTTTGGAAACTAAATAGGTTTTTAGTAGAAAACAAAACATAAAGTGACTCTTTTCAGCAAACAGAAATATTTAATTTTCCCCCCACAAATTAGAACTTGCTTTATCCTCAAATTTTTATATTCATACATATGTACTTAGTACTTACAAATTGTTTCACAATGTATCTGCTACACTGCTATTGCAATGCAGGAGGTGGGAGCAGATCTCAAGGAGAAAAAGACTGAAAAAGTCACATGTCTGAAAAAAATGTTCACTTGGATAGGAAAAATGTTCACAAAAAAATCAAATTTTTTTTTTACATATTATAAGTAAATTCTTAAGTTAGATCATCCTATATAATAAAAGGCTAATATGCACATTGTCCCCTAGGGTGGGAGTTTGATCAACCAGGAGTTTGACCAGAGGATGGGTCCCCCTGGCCAACCTCTCCCCTGCCTACCCGGCCCCCACCTGTGCACGATTTTGTGTACTAGGCCTCTAGTATGGTATATTGCTAGAACTAATCCCATCTAATAAAAAAGTAATATGCAAATTAAGCATCACTTCAACACAAAGATGATGGTGACCATAGCCACAAGATGGTGGCACCCAGTCCTCTCAGCCCTGCTGGAGTCCTCCAGTCCCTAGGGGCAGCCACTGAGAGCAAGGCCTGCTTGGCCATTGCCCGTGGTGACCTGGGAGCAGCCAAGTGAGCTCTGCAGACCACACACAGCAGGCCTGCTTGGCTGTCCCCCATGGTGACCTGGGAATGGCCAAGCAGGCCCGCAGATAGCAGAGAACAAGGGGACTGGGCCTAAGCCGACAGTAGGACATTCCCTGAGGGCTCCTGGATTGGAGAGGGTGCAGGTCGGGCTGAGGTATCCCTGACCCCCTCTGTGCATGAATTTCATGCACTGGGCCTCTAGTGAAAGTTATAAATTGGACTGAATTAGTCTCAGAATTGAAAATACTAGTATCACTGATTGGGAAGGTGTTGTATTTGTTGTTTAATGCAGAATTTCTTTGATTAAACACATAAATGTATTAGGTTGGTCAATCTTCACATTATTGATCATGTACATATTTTGTGATTTCATTCAAAACTCTTAATGATAAAATAAAAATAACGAGGGTTTTCAGGGTGATGAGTCAGATCTTGCAGCACCCGAAAGGGTCACCTCTGTTTCCAAAGCTGCTTAGTTACCAGCCAGGAAAAGCTTACAGGGCAAAGAGGCCTGGTTTGCTGCAGGTTAAGGCATTTAAATGGGCTAAAGTAAAGGAAAGTGATTTATAAACGGAGTGGAGAGAACTTGGTGAAGATAGCAAGAACTTCAACACTGGGCCCCTGGGGCCAAGTTAGGGCAGAGGTTCTCTAGTGGAACCCTAGAGCAGCTGCATCCCAACAGTATCACCTGAGAACCTGTACCACCCAGAACAACCCCCAAATTCTGGGAGCGAGGGCAAGCAATTCATATTTTAACAAGCTCCCTAGGTGAGTCTGATGCTTGGCAGATATTTGGGGGGATGGTCTGGCATACCTGTGATTTGTCTGGGGCAGGAGCCCCCAATATGGAAATCGAACTTGGTTCACAGTGGGGTTTAGCAGGGGTGTGGGTAGTGTGATCATGAGAGCTATTTTTAATTCACCTTGAGCAGCTTCCCCTAGAAAGTGCATGAGCAGGGATGGGGGTAAGGAGAATATGATAAAAGTGGAAGAATTTATCCTTCTGGAGCCCACACAATGCTGCTGGAGTGACTTCTAGAACATAGCTGGGAGTAGAAGTTGGATGGCGAGAGCAAGAGCAGGACACACTGGCCTGGGTGGTACAGCTCCCTCTGGAGACTCCCACCATTCATTCATTCATTCATTCATTCATTCATTCATTCATTCATCAAATATTAATCGAACACTGATTATGGGTCATGTGTTTGTAATGTACTTAATGTGATACATCAGGATACAGAATCATTAATTACACTTCAAAGCAAACGTACTACATAGAGTGTGTAGACAGATGATTAGCTTAAACTTGGAAAATATCTGTAAGGCACAAACAGCTCTGTGCGCAGCCCTGAGAATGAAAGGCTGCTGCCTCCCTGTTTGTGCCTAAAGTCATCGTTGAATGACATTTCAGCATACTTATTTTAATAAGGACTCTGAGCTATCAATAAAGGGTTAAATAGTATCATGCTCTTATATTAACATGATGGGAAAACTGGAAATAGAACAGAGATACGTACATTAAAAATGGTGAAAGCAGTGTATTTGGGAATTTACTCTCCTATCCCATTTTTGAGCCTTTTGATCTTAGATAATTTTTTTAACTTAACTGTGGGATGGTAAAATTAAACAAAAAATTGAATGTCTTGATTTAGGTATCACTATTTGGATTATAGCTATCATTCCTTTTTCCAGGGGGAAACTGATTAGTCTCCTCTGAACGGTCCTATGCATGTTCTGATTATAACAGCTCCAGAAGCAATAGGGCACCTCAATGTATTCTGTCATATATTCTCTGCATCATAATTTCTAGACCACTTCAAGTCTCCATTTAGTCATCTCACACTCAATTAAAAAATTGTCAAGAATTTAATAGGGCCTTCAGAATCCATTTAGCTTAAACAATACATTATTGAAGGTCCATCTCTCAACCACTGAAGCTGGCTCCATAAGACAATTTCACTGTGTGGCCCTGGGTAATTGAATTTCATTTAAGCAGCTTTCTGTTGCCTTTAGGATTATCATAAGTAGGTAAGAAATTCCCTGAAATAAGGTTTATTTTGGCTATAATCAATGCACTTTCAATTTTTGTGGAAAAATAAAGACGTTTGTCAGATAAACTATTCCTTTTGCGGGGAGGGTGTTTCCTCCAATTGTTTGGCTGTTATTGCCAGGTCTTGAATGCATTTCAGACTTAAGCCCTTGAGGAATGAGGCAGTCTTCCCTAACATTTGACAGTGCATGTCCTGGAAATCCTCTGTTCCAAAGGTCTAAAAAACAACAAGAATACACAAAGATAGCAACCTCCTGGGCCCCATTGCCTCTTACTAGAACAGGAACCCACATTACTTCTCTCCACAAGTACTTGTCCTCTTTTTCAAGGTGTGAGGTTGCCCATGACATTCGGACCTATTTTATTTCAAGAAATCAGTCTTTCTATCAGGCTCAGAATGAGAAGATCCAGGTTTGGGTCCTGATTTTGACACTTACTTAGGTAAGTATAGGCAATGTCACATTATTTAAATGATACCAAAAATAAAAATATGAATCTCTTTTATATGTGGGCTATTATGTCATGTAATGGGAAGAACAAGAAAATCTTTTCGCATCCTATTTGAGGCTTGCATTCAAGGTCACTCAGGTACCGATTCAAGACTAATGAAGCAGTAATATTCTCTTCTTCCTAAACCTGGGTATCCATGTTAACCCGACTTCACAGGAATGAAAATGTTGGGATAGGACAGGGGAGGCTGGGTTCTTGGGTGTTTTGTGCAGAAACTTGTACCCCACAAAGGACAACCTCATTGTCTTTACTTATGTTTTAAATGAAATATATTTGAATGGTTTGACATTTTTAGAATTTGACCATCCTGTGAATTCATCTATGAATTTCATAGGTGAGTTGCATGCTTGGGCAGTATGCATATGAGTATGAAGCAAGCCCTGGTTCTCCTCTCTCTGGTTCAGGAAATGTCTTGCTGGTGTGATTCAAGCTTCTCTCTTTCAAACTCTAGTCTCTGTGCCTTAGGCTTTTGAAAGCAAAAGCCAGTAGGACATATGGATTACTTCTGCTTTCTGTCTAGCTATATACTTTCTTGAGGTGATGAAGCTCACAGTCTGGTGCTTGATTGACTATGCAGTAAGGTGAAGCGAATACAAACTGATATCTGAAAAACTGTCCAGCTGGTGCCAGCTGAGGTCACACTGAGGCCAACTGGTCTGAAGAATCTGAGAAGGCCTTCCTCAGAGGTCTGGTGTCTCGGCAGGGAGGGCTCCTCTGGGGCTGTGTACTGAGAGCTCGAGTGATTGATTTCTGCAGCAGATAACCCTCATTTTCTTGGTGGGATCTAGTTTAACTCCCTTTTGAAGAGTATAGACCAGACTCTGGGACCAGGATAGACTCCAGCATGAGTCGTGTTGAGAAGAAACTGCAAAAATATTGACTCTAAGCTTCCCTGTGGCAATTGAAATGTCCTTTTAGGGTATGTCCTCATCTAGTTAAATTCTGCTCTGGAGTGATAGACATTTACACTTTCTTGTCCTGGGATTTTGGTAAGCTAGTTCGGGCCACGGTTTATAGAGATATCAGAACTAGGTTATGTAGGATATTGTGGAGAAAACCCAGCCTGAACAAGAGTAGTTGTCCTCAACATATCACAAAGGACCTCACTGAATAGAGGCCCAGTAAACATTTGCTGAATTAGTTAGTGAAAGACATAGGGAGAGAAGTCACATCTGACTCTAGGTGGATTATCCACAAGCGCCAAGGCCAAGCCCTGGCTCAGCTGGTCCTCAGAAATGCTACTGCGAAATATTTACAGGTCAGAGAGGGTGAAGCCAATCTTGCCTGCCATCCCACCATAGCACTTTTTCATTATTTTATATCTTCCATTTATTTATTTTCTAAAATACACTGTTTCAGATCTACTCTTGCTGTAATGCCACCTCAGGAAGATTCCACGATGTTGACACCACTCAAAAATTAAGAAGTCTGCCCTAACTGGTTTGGGTCAGTGGATAGAGCATCGGCCTGCAGACTGAAAGATCATGGGTTCGATTCCGGTCAAGGGCATGTACCTGGGTTGCGGGCACATCCTCAGTAAGGAGTATGCAGGAGACAGCTGATCAATGTTTCTCTCTCATTGATGTTTCTAACTCTCTATCCCTCTCCCTTCCTCTCTGTAAAAAATCCATAAAATATATTAAAAAAATTAAGAAGTCTGATAGTATCTTAAATTAAACATCCATCTTATTCAAGTTAAAGTTTCTTCTTTTCCTTCAATTTAGGCATCTTCCCCCTACTCCCAGGGGTGAACAAGTAATTGGTCTTGTCTTCCTTCTCTTACTCCTCTCTCTGCTCTTCCCACTGCCAGGGGCAGAGCAGACATTGGAGGAAATTAAAAAAAATCTTACTTGATTAGAGCTGTTTAATCCAGCCTTAAGTGAACTTTCTGTTTCCTCTTGTGTGCAAGTGCACAGGATGACCTCTTGCTACCTTTCTTCATCTTTCATCTCCTGAAGGTACATCATAGAGCTTCTTAAGTAGGGTCCCTTTGAGATACCTCAAACTCAATACTATCTGGCATCTGATTGATGTGCAGGGATCTGATGTATCTTTGGTTTATCAACTAGCAGATGTACAGCTTCTAAAATTAGTACTTTCTCTCTCTTCTCTGATGTCCAAGTTTCTTCACTAGCTCCAGCCTTCATACTCCCACAGCCAAGAAGAAGGCATGGATTTCCATGTTTCTAAATTCACATACACTTCAAATATTTGAGAACCCAAATATTTGCCACATCAAACCCTCCCAACAGTACTCTCCAAAACTCTCAATTGAAAGGTCAGGAAGAGGTAGATGAAAGTGTCCTCTGTTTTTATAATTCTCCTTAAGAAACTTCCCTTTAGTTTCTAGTGCTTTATCTAACCCTTTGAAACTGTGGTCACTGTGTTCATTTTGTAATAGGTTCTTTTTTAAAAAAAGTTATTTTTCAATTACAGTTGACCTATAATATTATGTTAGTTTCAGGTGTACAACATAATGATTAAACATTTATATACCTTACAAAGTGATCACCCCTGTAAGTCTGGTATCCATATGATACCACACAGAGGTATTACAATATTAGAGGCCCGGTGCATGAAATTCATGCACTGGTTGGGGAGGGCGTCCCTTAGCCTGGCCTGCACACTCTCGCAATCTGGGACTCTTTGGAGGATGTCCAACTGCTGGTTTAGGCCCCCAAGGTGTCCCAGATTGTGAGAGGCATGTAGCATGCATCAAGTGGCAGGTAGCCAGGGAGGAGAGAGAACCGGGGCCTGGGGCCACGCTACTCCTGTTCATCCCAGCCTGTTGCCGCCACTCGGTAGTGCTATCATGGAGTTGGGAGAGACTCCTGATACTGCAGCTTTGCTTGCCAGCTGTGAGCCTGGCTTTGGGCTGAGCGGTGCTCCCCCTGTGGACAGCTCCAGGGGACAGCTCCTGCATTGAGCGTCTGTTCCCTGGTGATCAGTGTGCACCATAGTGATTGGTCGACTGGTCATTCCTGTTATTCTGGTAATTTGATCATTCCTTTGTAATGGTCACTTGGCTTATATATATATATAGACTATTGACTGTATTTCCTACACTATCCTGTACAGTCTGTGATTATTTTTATAATTGGCAATTTGTACCTCTTAATGTCTTTCACCATTTTCCCTCATCCCCCACTAACAACCCTCCCATCTGACAAGTGTCAATTTGTTCATTGTATCTATGAGTTTGTTTGTTTTGTTCGCTCATTTATTTTGTTTTTTAGATTTCACATATAAGTAAAATCAGGTAGCATTTGTCTTTCTCTTTCTGATATTTCACTTAGCACAATACCCTCTAGGTCCACCTATAATTTACAAATGGCAAGATTTCATCCTTTTTTATAGCTGAGTAGTATTCCATTGCATATATGTACCATCTCTTCTTTATCCATTTGTCTATTGATGGACACTTAGACTGTTTCCATATTTTGGCTATTGTAAATGGTGCTGCGATAAACATAGGGGTACATATGTTTTTTCAAATTAGTATTTTGGATTTCTTTGGACAAATATCTGGAAGTGGATTTGATGATTAATATAATAGTTCCATTTTCAATTTTTTGAGAAATCTCCATACTGTTTACCATAGTGGCTGCACCAGTCTGCTTTCCCATCAACAGTGCATAAAGTTTCACTTTTCTCCACATCCGCTCCACACTCGTTGTTTGTTGATAAATTGATGATAGCCATTCTGACAAGCATGAGGTAGTATCTCATTGTAGTTTTAATTTGCATTTCCCTGATGATTAGTGATGTTGATAAACTTTTCATATGTGTATCGGCCATTTGTATCTCCTTTTTGGAGAAATGTCAATTCAAGTTCTCTATCCATTTTTAATAGATTGTTTGGGTTTTTTTTGGTGTTAAGTTTTGTATGAGTTCCTTGTAGATTTTGAATATAACCTCTGATCGGATGTATCATTGGTGAATATCTTCTTCCAATCAGTGGGTTGTCTTTGTGTTTTATGTTTTGTTTTGTTTCCTATGCAAAACTTTTAGTTGGTGTAGTCCCATTTGTTTACATATTTATTTATTTTTATTATTATTTTTTAATATATTTTATTGATTTTTTACATAGAGGAAGGGAGAAGGATAGAGAGTTAGAAACATTGATGAGAGAGAAATATCAATCAGCCGTCTCTTGCATACTCCCCACTGGGGATGTGCCCAAAGTACATGCCCTTGACCGGAATTGAACCCGGGACCCCTCAGTCCGCAGGCCAATGCTCCATCCACTGAGCCAAACCGGCCAGGGCTACATATTTATTTTTATTTCCCTTGTCTGGGGAGACACATTCGAGAAAGTATTACTAAAATAAGGTCAGAGATTTTACTGCCTATGTCTTTTTCTAAGAGTTTTATGGTTTTCATCTTACATTTAAGTCTTTATTCTATTTTGAGTTTATTTTATGTGGTGTAAGAAAGTGTTCTAGTTTCATTTTCTGTATGTATCTGTATTTTCCCAGCACCATTTATTAAGTAGGCTGTCTTTACCCCATTGTATACTCTTGCTTCTTTTGTCATAGATTAATTGACTATATAGATGTGAGTTTTTTCTGGGCTTTCTATTCTGTTTCATTGATCTATGTGTCTGTTTTTATGTCAGCACCATGCTGTTTTGATTACTATAACCTCATAGTATAGCTTGGTATTTGGTAGCATGATTCCTCCAATTTTGTTTTTCTTTCTCAAGATTGCTTTGGCTATTTGAGGTCTTTTATAGTTCTATACCATAGCATTCTGAAGCCCTTCATGGGAGTGTCATAACTGTTGCCAGAAAGATGCCAGGAAGGACAGGTGTTAAGCAATGCTCATGAAAGTAAGGGGTTTTCTGAGCCATGTGCCTCAGTGATGGGGAAACTCTTGAAGTGAATATTCCTCCTGTATTGTTTTTCTTGACTCCTGCATTTTCTTCTATAGAGCTACATGCTGACTCTTCACATTTCCCTTTGCCTTAGAATATTTTGCCTTAATTGCATTAATCACCTGCCTTTTCCTTTTTAACATAACTTTTTTGGGCTCATATGATACCACCGGTACCCAGTATCTGAAAAAGTTTGAGTTCCATCAGAGCATGTGGCTGAAAGGCCTCAGCTCTCCTATTCTTTTTGATAAAGTAGCAGAGGACATCCAATAATAACCTCAGAGGGAAGTTTCCGGCAACCAAGTGACTTCTCCCGTCTTGCCTCTTAATAACTCTCCTGCCCCATCCATGTGTTGTATGGGTCATTTAGGTGTTGGGAGGAGGTGAAATTGGAAGGCACTATGAAGTGGGAGAGTTGCTTCTTCTTCTTCTGCAAGCCTTGTTTCAGAATGCAATGCTTTGGAGCAAACTGGGAGACACTTTGGTTCACATGGCTGTCATGATTGTAGTGAAGTCCACCAACTTTGTCTTCTTTCAAGTCACTCCAGGGTCTAAACTAAAATTTAAAAATATTGAAATCTGGGAACTGGAAACATGAGGCAAAGAGACACAGTATGGGTGTCTGGGGTGTTTTGTTTGTAAGGGAGTGGAGAGAAAAATGGAGTGCTGGGGAAAGGAGGGTATGTTCTCAGGTGAGAATACTCCTACCAATGCCATGGCCTTGACTCAAAAGCTCCCACTGAATCAGTTTCCAGGGCCAATTGCCAAGCTGGGAGGAGTAAGGGCGGGTTCAGACTGCCTTATCCAGCCTGGGGATCATGCATTTCAGAGAGAAAGAGAGTCATGCTTGGCTTTTAGGTCACACTGAGCTGTTGAGACTTTGCCCTTGACAGAGTAGCCCCTGCCCACATTCTCACATATGGGCCAATTCACTGGTTTTCAGGAGAACATTCCACCATTTGTGATCTCATCTCAACTGAAATAAATGGACTTGCCTTGCCGCGTTCCTCTGCCCCACACAGACACCAGTTTGCTGCACCAATTGACTGATGAGGAAGGGCAGGAGGGTGAACAGGAAAGGCCTTGCAGGGCACCCTGTACTTTAGAGTTATGAACAGCTTAGTACCCAGAGCGGTGACTTCTCCAGCCCATCCTTTACAGTTAAACTCTTGGTTAAGATAACACATTTATTCTGAGTAAACTATATCCTTCCCGCAGAGCCTCCACAATAAAGCTCCCAACTTAGGACTTCATGTTCAGTAAACATAGCCTTCAGTTCTGGAAGGAAAAAAAGAAAGAAAGAAAGAAGAGAATTGCTTTCTAAAGGGCAATGGGTTTCACACTGTCTGCATTGATCATGCAGCCTTACCGTCCTGGGTGGTATTCGTTGATCTCTGCGAGGACTGCACACCCCAAAACATGACAGGGCCTGAAAGATAAAACAATAGTGACATTCTAGGCAGACTGTGAAACTTTGCAGTACATCTGAAAAAAGATTCTTAACTAAATGATGATGATGAGGCTAGATTGAGCACAGGGAAATTGCTACCAAAAGTCTTTGTCTCTTTCTTGATTGGACTCATCCTGTTGTAGGCTTCTGCTAAGAGTGTTGCCCCTCTGTCACCACCTCACATAGGGTGTCTTGGGTTATGAGGAAACTCATGGAGGCACATTTTCAAAATCCCCAGTCACCTCTAGCTGGAGACTTATGATCACAGTTTTTTGGTGTTGGGGGTGGTTCCAGCAGTCATGACATGAATAGGCATAGGGATTTCAGGATGGTGTGGTGAACACTGCAGGTCTGCATAACTACGCTTCTATTTTTATCGCTAGCAGGCCTCGCTTAGAACTCTGGGTGTGATGGTGATCACAGAGCAAAGCCCTGGCCAGTTAGTCCCCTCCCTGCTGCTCACCAGCTGGGTAATCCCAGGGACCTGCCTCATCTCCCTCATTTATAAAACAAGAGGGTCGGGGTAGGTCAGAGGTTCTCAAACCAGAGAGTTCATGGGAATCATCTGGGCAGCATATTAAAAACAAGGATGCCAAGCTATCTCCTAGAAATTCGGCTTTTAAAATCTCCCCATTGATGTTGGTGCTGATGGTCAATGGACCACAGTTTGGAAAATACTGGACCACATAGAAGCCTTCTGGCTCCCAGAGGCTCTAACAGGTCCTAGCTATGATATTAAATTAGCTTTTCTCTGATTGGCTTTGCTTTTCATATACACAAACTATTTTTTTAATTATCAGGGAATTCACAACCTACTTATCTAAATTACATTTGGAAATATTTAAAAGAGTAGTAGTGCTAAGCTGAGTTTCTTTGGGCAAAGGACTAAGTAAACAAAGAAAACAGGTGAGGAGTTGACTGTATCCGTTACTCTACAGAAAATATTCTAGGAAAAAACTACATGGTTGTGATTCTCTCTGCATATTTTCTTTCTTCCCCATTTCCCTTCTCTCTTGTCTCCCTCAGTCCATCTTGGGCTTTATTTTAATTAAGGCTCCTTTGAAGGAGCCTGGTGAAGGCTATCAAGAAACAGCTGCTTCCAAAGGTGAACCCAAGTAGAAACCATGAATTCAGGACTTCCTAGTAGTTGATCTCAAAACTTGATCTGGTTGAAGTACACATCCAATGGCATTATAAAATCCGCTTCTTTGGTTATTGGAGATTTTTTAGCAGAATGGGAGGAGCCATTAGCAGTTTGTTTTTTTAATCCTCACTGGAGGATGTTTTTTTCCATTGGTTTTTAGAAAGAGTGGAAGGGAGGGATAGAGGGGAGAGAGAGAGACATTTATATGAGAGAGACACATTGATCTGTTGCCTCCCATGTGCACCCAGACTGTATCTGGGGATCAAACCTGCAAACCTGGTGCATAGCCCTTGACTAGGAATTGAACTTGCGACCCTTTGGTGCCTAGGCTGATGTGTTGCAAAAGACCAAAGAAAAACCAAGCGATGCTTTAAAGAAAAGGAGAGACACTGTTTAATACACCCGTGGACTCAGGAAATAACCTTCCATATCTGAGTGAAGAAACATGCAGGGGGTTTCTCTTTATATCTCCCTGTGGTCTTTGTCCCACAAATATGGATTATGCTTCTGGTCCTTTTCACAGGCCTTGAAAGAAGGCCCCCAGGTGTTGGGGCTTTCCAGGCCATATCTGATGATTTGGCCTGGCGCCACGGTTAATAACCCTCCCTCCAGGGCAGTGCACTGTTCACAGTTTTATAGCCTCCGAAACAGGTTATGCAAGACCAGTATCTGGGAAGGAGGTAGTGACTTAATTATAGGTTATCAAGAATGTACACTGAGCTTTCTGGCATGGATTCCAGTTGCTAGTCCCCCAAATATTAGGGTTACATTGGAATTAGTTTTTTAGCCTCCTCAGATGCCCTAACTATTGAACAACAAAGGCCAGATTGCCATCAGCAGTTTTTACCCTGCATTGACAACATTGAAACTTGAATCAAAAGACTTGAAGAAAACCAAAATCATCTGGTCATGAGGATCCATCTTTAATCACAATAAAGCCAGAATTCCCAGGGAAGACATTTTTGGATCTTCGTATCTTCTAGTTCAAGTATTTTTACAGCAATTGTTCTCCCTCTTAGTGATTGTGCAGATTCATCATGTTCATTAATTTATTCATTCAACAAATATTTATGGAGATGCTAAGCATTAGGGATATAGTGTGGAGTGAAGACATGGACCCTATGCACATTAACAAGTGCTACAAACAGAAGCACTCTGGTTTGGGAGCTTAAGAAAAGCCTTCCTGAGGAGGTGACAATGAACTGAGATTTGAAGATCAGTAAGAGAGAACTAAATGAAGAGAGGATGAAAGGTTTCTTGGGTAGAGGGAATAGCATTCACAAAGCCACATGGCAGGGAGGAACTGGTGGGTACAGCTATTGGAAAATAGCTTTTATGGGAAAACTAGGGGCCCGGTGCACAAAAATTTGTGCACTGAGGGGGGGGGGGTCCTTCAGCTCGGCCTGTGCCCTCTTGCAGTCTGGGACCCCTCTGGGGATGTCCACCTGCTGGTGTGTCTGGCCAGCCTGGGTGAGGGGCCGATGTCTGTTTGCAGGCTGGCCAAGCTCCCCAGTGGAGACCCTCACCCCATGGGGGTGTGGCAAGCCTGGGTGAGGGGCTGAGGGCAGTTTTCAGGCTGGCCACAGCCCCTTCAGGGTTCAGGGCCCTACTGGGGTACCTGGCAAGCCTGGGAGAGGGGCTGAGAGCTGTTTTCAGGCTGCCCATAGCTCCCATTGACCCTTGGGGCCATCCACCTGGGAAGCGATTGGGTGGCCGTGGCCACCCCATGGCCTCCCAGACAGAGCCTCGGGGCTGGCCGGCTGGTCCTGCCCCCAGGCTTCTGCCTGGGAAACAATCAGGTGGCCCGGGCACACACGGGGACCCTGTGTGCCGCTTCTCCCGGCTACGGTCTTCGCCATCTTGGTGAGGCTAATTTGCATATAGTCGCTCTGATTGGCTGGTGGGCATGACTTACCTGTCCCAAAGAGATGGTTAATTTTAATATTATGCTTTTATTAGTTTAGATACCAAATACATGTTTTGTTGGATTTATACCTAAATATTTTATTTGTTGTGAGCTATTATAAATGCTGTTTAAAAAATATTTTTGTCTCAAATTATAGATTGCTAGGATATAGATATAATTGATTTTTGCCCACACCTATTTTTAAACAAAAATATTTTAAGTGACTTACCTTTATAAAGTATTTTCAAAACATTCTATTTTATATTCATGGAAATGACAACTATTTTCACACTACAATCATATATATATGATTGGCTGCCTCCCACACACTCACTGCTTGAGACAGAGAGAGCAAACTGAGCATGTGCCCTGATGAGAATTAAACCATGACCTCCTGGTTTGTAGGTTGATGCTCAACCACTGAACCATATCAGCTGGAAATATAATATAATATAATATAATATAATATAATATAATATAATATAATATAGTATTTATTTATTTATTACATATATTAATCCTTACCTGAGGACATGTTTGTATTGATTTTAGAGAGAGAGAAACATCCATCAGTTGCCTCCCCTAAGCATTCTGACCAGGGTTCAAACCTACAATCTAGGTATATGCCCTGTCTTGGAATTGAACCCACAACCTTTTGGTGTACAGGACAATGCTCTAATCAATTGAGCCACCTAGCCAAGGCCATACTGACATTTTATTGGTTTGTGTAGAATATTATTAAATTGTGTAATTATTATAATACTAGGGGCCCGGTGCACAAAAATTTGTGCACTCGGGGTGGAGGGAGTCCCTCAGCCCGGCCTGTGCCCTCTGACAGTCTGGGACCCCTCAGTGGATGTCCTATGATGGCCCCAGTCTGCCAGGCGCCTTTTATGTGTGTGTGTGTATGTGTGTGTGTCACCACTGGGGACCTGCCCCCAGCCGCATCAGAGGCTCAGAGAAGTCCTCCTGTGTGTGTCTACCTGCCGGGGGCCTGCCGCCAGGCACACCATGGAGGCTTGGAGCAGGCACCCCCTCTATGTTGATCTCTCAGACTCTTGCCCTCCCCTGCATGTTGTTCCCTTTTTTGAGCTGTGGCCAGGGCTGGGTGCGGCCTGCCTCCCAAGCTTGCCTACTGCCCATCTTCCTCCAGCCATCAGAAAGCAGAGAAAACCCCACCTCGTGGTCAGGCCAGCCTTTTCCTGCTCCCTGATCCCTGGAAGGGACCTGGGAAGCCGCCAAGCAGGCCACCGACTCTTTCCCACTCACCCGTCCCCTGCTGCCTTCCTTTCCCACTTCCCGGTGCCGCCAAGGGGTCTGGGGAGCTGCCAAGCAGGCCGAGACACCCCTCCCCCTGCCGCCTCTTACCCACTTCCCGGTGTCCTCTAACCCTGCTGCTTCTTTCCCATCACCGGTCCTGGGTCCTGCGCTGTCCCACCCTGCAGCGCTCTGTGCACTCGGGAGGTCCCTCAGCCCGGCCTGTGCCCTCTCGCAGTCTGGGACCCCTCGGGGAATGCCCACCTGCTGGCTGCCTGACCAGCCTGGGTGAGGGGCTTTAAAGCTGTCCACAGCTCCCATTGACCAACGTCCCAGCAAGGCTGGCTGGACGCAGGTTTCTGTTCCTTTAAGCTGAGGTAACGAAACCTCCTCTGCTTCACCTCACAGCGCAGCGTCTATAATGAGACTTTGTTACTCTTAGTAAGGCAGGCCAGGCCTGTTCCCTTCAGCTCCTGAGGAGTCTATGATTGTTACATTATTGAAACATGTTTCTTAGCCTGCCCGCCAAGGGCCGAAAGCAGTATCGCTTTCGCTCCTGCTGCAACGGATGCTGCCTAAACGTTTACTCAGGTCCGTGAGTGGCAGCCACCATGTTGGCTGGGCTAATTTGCATACAGCCACTCTGATTGGCTGGTGGGCGTGGCTTACCTTGTCTCGGAGAAATGGTTAATTTTACTATTTCGCTTTTATTAGTTTAGATGTACAAGTGGCATAAATAGGAACACACTGACCCAACTCTTGGTAAGCATACACATCAACTGGTGAGGGCAGAATGTGTCCATGTATTACAGCCATCTACTAGCTGCAAGGATGCAGCATGCCTACAAATACTTAGATTAAATAGAGGAGCAATTAATCCATAAAGTTAATTAAGTGAGGGTCATTTAAGAGAGCTTCTACTAAAAGATCTACATAAAATAGACAGGAAGGAAATAAGAAGACAAAGTTTCCATGATTGCGTTTAAATATACAACTAATGATATTTCTTGAGAATACAGCAGTGTATTTTATACTCACCACAATATTTCTACTACAGGAGCATTTAAAAAGAAGAGAGAAGAGCTATAACTATCAAGTTTTTGAAGGATATTTAATGACAGTGGGAGAGACCTTAATCACAATAAGCAAAAATATTTATAATATAAATGTTATATGCAATGTGATCTCACATATGCAAAAGTACATTTAGTTATAGAAAAAAGATAAAAATACATCTAAATATTTTTTCTTTTCCAAGTAACTTTATTTTGTATTTTTATTATTTATTTTATTCTTCCAAGTAACTTTATTTGGGTTCTCATCACCCTCACAAAAGAATTATGCTTCCAATCTATAATAATAAAAGCATAATATGCTAATTAGACTGGGCCGCCAAATGACCTTCCAGATATCCTTCTGGATGAAGCCGGGACTGTGAGGGCCGAGGCTGCAAGGGTTGAGGCAGTCATGGTGGCTGCAAGGGCCGAGCCCCTTGCACAAATTTCATGCATCAGTCCTCTTGTGTTTATATAAAAAAGACTGACTGGCTGGGAGCTTTCTACTTGATCCTGCCCTTTTAAAGTGCCTCAAAAAAAGAAGAATTCCAAAATATGTTTAATAATTATCTATGGTTGTTAGGATAATGGTTGTCTTTTATCTTATATTTTTACTTTTAAAATACATTTTTACTATTTTTATAATGACCACATGTTTTTTTGTTTCATTCATAAAAAGATTATTTTGTAAAAAAAGAGAAATTTTTATTTTCTTTATTTGCCACATTTAAATGTCTGACAACACCACCTCCATTGTTCTCTTGGGTTGTAATAAAGACCATTACAGGGTTTTGTCATTTCCTACCAATTTCCTATGCCTTTTAAGGAATCATGCATATTATAGTAGCTTCTGATAATGTGGTAAGTTATATTAATGATTACGACAGCCATAGTTATAAAGCCTTTATAAAGCTATTTATTTAATAAATATTATTTTAATTTAATGATATTAGTACTAGTTATTTTATAGTTATTTTGTTACTGTAAAGATTTTAAGGCCCTAACCGGTTTGGCTCAGTGGATAGAGCGTTGGCCTGCGGACTGAAAGGTCCCAGATTCGATTCCAGTCAAGGGCATATACCTTGGTTGCAGGCATATCCCCAGTGGGGAATGTGCAAGAGGCAGCTAAATCGATGTTTCTCTCTCATCAATGTTTCTAACTCTCTATCCCTCTCCCTTCCTGTCTTTACAAAATCAATAAAAAATATTTCTTGTAAAAAAAAAAAAAGATTTTAAGGAATTATAAGTGGAGGTCAGCAACAATTTCATGCCTGTCCCCCTTACAACCAACCACGCATCTCTTCATTTTAGCTAAAAGCATAAGCCCAACTGTGGAGTGTCAACACAGAAACCAGTAAAAACAGTTATTTCACTCTTTCTCCTCATCTCCTTGCATGAGCTAGAGTTTGTTGACAGTTGTCAGAGTTATTCATAAAATCCCAGGTTGACAACAGGGACATTGAATAAGAAGGCTTCAAAACATCACACATTTCTAAGGCAACTCCCTCCCCTGGCTAGTGGCTCTTTTCCTTGTCAATTTCCTTAGATAAGTGGCTCTTAAACTTTCCTGGATAATATTCTTAGTCATCTGGCTCAGGTATTCAAATTCACACACATTTGTCCTTGAGTTTTAGTGATTTTTTTTAATGGTGAACTTTTCTTTTTTAAAAATCTTTTTTGTTGAGAATATTACAAATGTCCCTCTTTTTTTCTCTCTTTATCCCTCACCCACCCTGTTCCCATCCCACAGCCGCCCCCCTCCCCCCCGCCCCCAGGCCTTTACCATCCTATTGTCTGTATTCATGGGCAATGCATACTGGTATAGTCATTAAGTTCTTTGATTAATTTCTTCCTGTGCGCCCCTTTTCCTTTAGAAGACTTTCATTGTTCCTCTCCCCATTCAGTAAAAGCATTTTCATCCATTTTCTCTTTGATACCCATTACATTAAAAAAAATCTAGTCTTATATGGAACATTCTGAAACAAGTTCAGCTTGCTCAGTGCCTAGTCAACTAGATGAGGGAGAGAGAGCTAGCTTCCAGGCCTGGCCTCTTAATCAGAGAACAGACGGGTTGAGACAGCCCATCCTCAAGGTCCCTTCATCTCTAGTCTCTAAAACCCTAACCCCAGGTTTCTGAGGCTGAGCTATCTCTACCTCTTATATTTGGTTTATCTCTAGGCATGGCTGCTTGCTCCACTACCCCTAGTTCCTGCTAGACATCTGCTAGGGCTCAAGCTGAGGCTGAAGGATGAAAAATCAGGCTGACCAGCAGCTCCAAATTTTCTAAAGGTGGCATTTCTTTGTGAGGAACTGGCCACATGTCTACATAACAGCCAAGAAGCAGGAGGCCGTAAGGCGGCCTGTGATGGGGCTCCGATTCTGCCAGTATCTGCCTTCATTTGGGAACATGGAATGGCAGGAAACATCACCTATAATGAGCACATTAATCACATTAGTGTGACAGCTATTGTCTGGGACTCAAAGTCACTTCTATGAACACAGCATGCTCATGCAGCCCTGCGGTCCATGAGAACCCAGTTTTTTTAATATTGTAAGACCAATCTGGAAGAAAATTCACATGATCACATGCTTATACACACATGTGTACATATATACACTTGTGCACATGTACATAGTAAAACCAGGTGAGCTTATGCACATTAGTCTGCTGTCAAGGTCTTACAAACATAAAATAGTTAAATTTCAAAAGAAAAAAAAAAGGTTAGATTTCTGGGCCAACATTGATTTGGAGATGGTATGTTGGTTAGGACAGGAAAGTGATCTTACTGTGATCACATTGTTATTGGAGGAGTACATGAGTGGGATTCCTCTGTTGCTCGTGGGAGTGGGTTCTTGGGGCACCACAGAAATAAGCACTTTCAGAAGCCCCCAAGGGAGAATGAAATGGTAAAAGGCTTTATTTGGGTGGAGTTTCATTCCTCAGGTTCCAAGTCTCCTGCCCCTACCTCAGTCCTGAAGAAGGCGCAGCTGGGGGTTCAGCAGAGCCAAAAGCAAAGCCAGTGTTCAGAGCTTCCGTTCCATGTTGCCGCCAGATCCAGTTCAGCATCAATTAATTAAAGTCCCTAAGTCTGTTGTGTGGGTCCCACATGGCCGTAAGCCACATGGGCGAATGCCGGAGACCGCACCCCGTAAAACGGGAGAGCCAGGAGCCCGGCACACGAGAGAGAGCCAAGAGCCAAGAGAGAGAACTCCCTTTGTTCAGAAGTTTAAATATTCAGGTTTCGCGCTCTTGCAGTGGCCACGTCTATTCTGGCCAACTACACGCTCCCAGGTGTGTCTGAGGGACAGGTCAGCAAGCACTTTCCCACGTTACTTAGACCTGCTGGGCATGCATCTAAACTGCCTTTGTCCAGTTCTTTCCCCCATCAATCTGCAGGGAACAGACTTGGAGAATGCTGAACTGCAGCTCTCTGGCAAAGCTGTATAAATGGCATGCTTATATTATCTGGTCTCCCCTTTACTCATTTCTTATTAAATGATAACCAGATTATCATAATAGACAATATCAATATTTTCTGGCTGCAGTTATACACATTCTTAAAAATCACATTTGGATTTACACTTAATGAATTGTCTTTCTTGAAAAGAATAAAATGACACAAAGTCATCACTGTCTGCGGAAGTCTAGAACATACCTCGTTTTTGAGCCCAGTTGACAACACCGCAAGATTTTGTGTCTCATTGGAACGATGTACTGGTTAAGGGTGGACAAAACTGGGGGATGATCTGTTCTGGAGCAAGGAAGCCCAAATTTAGATGAGAGCTTTGGATAATAATTTTAGTCAAACAAACTCGTGACTTCCATGTTTTTGATGGTGCAGGGATGGCATCTCTCTAAAGAACGTTGAAGGCTTTTGGTTGCATTAAGGAATTGGGAAGGGCAGGTGACCATCCTGGAGCCTTGTGCCTGTCGGGGAGACATGGGCACCAGGAGGCCTCCTTTTGCATTTTAATGGCATGTAACTATTTCATGAGGATTGAAAGGGCATTTTGCCCAGGGACAATGCTGCAATATACTTGTGGGAAGAATGGAGAAAAGAAAGAAGGGGTGATAGAAAGGAGATGAAAAGGGGATAATTCAAAAGAAATCAAAGTAAAAATGTTGGTCCTCTCAAACAGAAGTGAAATAGAATGCTGCAATAGGTAGCAACTGCACGGAAGAGTAACCAGGGGAACACTCCTGGGCTCTCTTTCTAATTCTATCACCCTGAGTAAGTCATTTCACCTTTATAAACCTCAGTTTCCTCATTATAAAATGAGCCTCCTTCACAAGAATTTGGTGAGGAACAACAAAGAACTCACGTCATTTTGTGCTGGCAAACACGTGCAGTGCTTTCCCAAGCTTTGCATATGCACACTAGGCTAGTTTTCACAACAAGTCTCTGAATTAGTTCCATCCCCGTAGAAAGAGTCACAGTCACGCAGTAAGCCAATAAGTGGCAGAGTTTGGATCTGAAACCAGGGAAATGTGGCTCCTGAGTCCATGTTGGCGCCAGCCTTTGTTCACCATCTTAGTTTTCAACGGCCCTTCTTTTGATGCTTTCACAGGTGAGATGTTAATTCTGCCAATTTTTAAGATTTCAAATTTAAAAGAAGCTTGGTTGGCTAAATGTGGGGCTCTGTGCAAGTTGGGAGTTATCAGTGGATTTGACTTATCTGGGCTCAGATTATTGCTAATGGGCGAGAAATGCCTGTAACCCAACCCCCAAAACTATAAAAATTAAATCCATAATATTTTTGAAGTTTAATATGTGCATGAGTTGAACAAGGAAACATAAGCTCCTCGGCAAAATGGCAACTTTCCAATAACAAATACTTGCATTAGTGGGAAAAAATTGGCCTTTTGGGGCACTCAACTCGCTCTTCAAGGAAGAACAACTATATAAAATCGAGTTTATGTTGTGATGTTTAACAGCTGGGCTACAGTACATTTTAAACCAATGTTTAAAAATAACCCATACAGTGAAAACTGATGCAATTCTAAGGGGAAAGAAACCGTGGGGAGTGTCTGGTTTCCTCTGGGCTTGGAAAAGACAGGCAGATCTTATTTACTCTGGTTGGTTCTCTAACATTAGGGCATTACATCTGTCCCAGGAGGGAAAGTGGTTTACTGGAAAAACATTTGGGCAGTCACAGATTCTTCCAGGAGCCTGCTTGAGAATTATTTTCTTACACTGAAGGTTTTCTTCCAACTGGCTTGGGAATATGATCCTCTCAGTTCATTTTTAGTGTGTCTACTTAAATCCTGCTCTTCAGTAGCCTTGCAGTGATCATGTTGATTGAATACTTGTAAGTTTTAGGATGTTACAATATGAAGTACTTGATGCCCTGGCCAGTGTGACTTAGTGTAAAGTATCAGCCAGCGTACTGAAGGGTCATGGGTTTAATATCTGGTCATGGGCATGGACCTGGGTTACAGTTACAGGTGGGAGACAATCAATCAATCTATTAATGTGTCTCTCTCACATCTCTCTCTCTCTCTCTCTCATCTCTCTCTCTCTCTCTCTCTCTCTTTCTCTCTGTCTGTCCCTCTCCACTCCTCCTTCGCTTCCACTCTCTCTAAAAAAAAAAAAAAAATCAATGGAAAAATATCCTGGGGTGAGGATTAACACAAAAAATATGAAGTACTTGAAACACAGATTTGGAATTTACTCTTTTTTTTTTAAATTTTGTTTTATTGCTTATAGTATTACAAGTGTTAGATAGGTCTCCATTTTTCTCTCCCGACCCTCCCCCCTCCTCCCCTACCCCCCAGTGTCTTGTGTCCATTGATTATACTCATATGCATGCATGCAAGTCCTTCAATTGATCCCTAACCCCCACCCCCCAAACTACTCTTTATACTTGATGTCTGCTAACTCAGATTGACATGGATTCTGATGAGAATAATTAGAAATGAGTTGGTTAACCATTCTCAGTAGGGTATCTGATTATTAGACACACTGCTAGATGTGCCCCATCACATTTTTTGCTCTTTTCTCTATTGCGCTCTCTCACTCACACACATTCACTTACAAGTTCAGACTATCATGGACTTTTTGCCACTTTTTTGCTGTTGCCTTTCAGACCTAATAAAACTGTTTATTGCGTAGAATTTCTCAGGAATCAATGTTGAGATTGGAATCAACTTGAATATAAATAATGATAATGTATCTTACTGTTCATGGAGCAATGAAGATTATCAAGATGAATGGAAAGGAGCCAACTATCCTCTTTATTTTTCAGAGTCGTTCAGTCTTATTATTTTTCATGCTGAGTGATTTATTGGTAATTATTGCAGCACATAAGCAGTCTTGAAGGGAGCAAAACTTTCAAGAATTGAGGTGCTTTTGTACCAAAGAAAACTAAGGTATGTCATCAATTCTGATACTGAATTATGTGGAAGAAATGCAAAAAACTCACAAGCATTTAGAAAAACAGTACTCAGTATGTGCTGATTATCTCAACCAGAGTGTACATGTTCTTTCCACCACACATTGCCAGGGGGATTTACACCACATTTGCATATTTTACATTTGGGGAGAAGTGTGTTGTGGGTGGTGAGGGCATGTATTAGCATATCTTAACAAAGTATGTTTGGACTAAAAAAATATTTTTTAATCCTCATCCAAGGATGTTTTTGTTTTTAATGGATTTTAGAGAGAGAGGAAGGAAGAGAAACATTGATGTGAGAGAGAAACATCGATTGGTTGCCTCCCACACACGCCCAGACCAGGAATCAAACCCAAAACCTAAGCACCGTGCCCCAATGGGAATTGATTGAGACCTTTTGGTGTACAGGGCGATGCCCCAAGCAACCGAGCCGCACCAGCCAGGGCTGGGCTTGTTCTTATTATTTTTTTTTTTTTTTTACCTAATAAGCCTATTGCACACACACAACACTCAAACTTGTTGCTTTCAAAATAAATTTCATTTTGATTTTTCCAACCAGTCTGAAATTTTGAGTTTAAGAGAGTTGTTTCTTGTTTTTAAACATTGATATCAAATCAATGAGTAGATAATAGAGATGCATTTGCTAATGAAAATGAGAAGTTGAGTGCCCACCACAGTCGTTCGTCAGCTGTCTGTCTCAGAAAGACTCTTTTATCCCCAGCCTTATTTCTACAGCAGACCTGCAGAGTCCCAGTTGGAATTCTTGGCCTATTCCATAAACATTCAATTAATAGAAATCAATTAATGGTCTATTACTTGACATTAATGGCCAAACTAGAAACCTGGTGTATAATTTCTGCAAGCTACAATGAATGATTTGTGACAAGAGGTTGTTGTGTGAGAGGAGAAAGGGCAGAATAAAATATTCCAGAACAATTAATAGGATAAGTTACTAGGTCCCATTTAAGAATAAAAAATAATTTCTTAAGCTCTTTCTCTGTCTCCCTCTGTATGACCTTAAAAATCAATGGTCAGAGAGTGAGACACAGAGCAGGAGGACTCTCCAAAAATCTCCCACTAGTACAATCTACTGATTGCCGAAACAGTGGGACTAAATCTGACACTGAGAAACAGGCCAGAGGTTGAGCCAGTGCTTGCATATTTCAGGGCTGAAGTGCTTTCCTGGCCGGATGTCCACCTTCTTTTGAGGCAGGAAGCAGCCTGCCTGGGGAAGTAACCTGTTGATTATTCACTCTGGAACCTGTGGGAGAATTTACTGGAAAGGCAATGGTGAACGCTGTATCTGAGAAGCCTCTTCTGCACAGTGAGTCACAAAGACCCAACTGGATGTCATTTTCCCATGATCTGATCATTTCATATTACTTCCTCTACATATAGAACTTTTCAGAAAAAAAAAAAATTGCTACTTCCAGTCTTCACAAAGAAGGCCCTGCTGTCATCACTGAATTCTGGTCTGAGTGTCATGGAAATAGAATTTTAGTCTCAGGTCTGCCACTAATTCACTGTGACACCGTCCTTGGCTTTGTTTCCTCAACTGCAAAATGATGAGACTGGACTTGATAAGCTGAATTTGTTCTCTCTCTGAGCTTCCCAGGATTTCTACGTTACCATCGAAGGCCCCCATGAACTGACTGCAACCAGCTTTCCAACTTTGTCACTTACTCCCTACTCTGCCCAACTGGCCTGCTCGTGCTGCCCCAAGCACATCACACACTTCTCTGCTCCTGCACAGTTGCTCTCCGCCACTCTCTGAGCCTGGGCAACCTTCTCTTCCTTTCTCAGCTTTTCTGACCCCTGTCATTGGGGCAGCATTCCAGGACCCAGCCCCACTCTGACTTCCAGAAGAGCTGCCATTAACTGTTTCATATATTATTTTCTAAATCCAGGTTTTGTTCAAACAAAAATATTCAAGGCCAAAAATTAGGCCTGAAATTCACTGATTGCAATGATCATAGACGAGCACAGACTGCTGGCTCTGTCCCTGGAACTCTGCCCACAAAGTGAAAAGATAGTGTGATGGTTCCCAGAATCAAATGCAAAAAGATTTGAGCAACTTCTGGGAAAAAAAGAAATGGAGAGGTCCCAGGTGCAATGGGAACCCTAGAGTGAAAGAGAACTTGCTATTGAGGTATTGGTTAGGGAAAAGCTTTTGAATTATATCCCTTTTCTTTCTCTAACACTACTCAAACTCTTTTGGGGAGATGATGCTGATAAAGACAACAGCAGCTGAGAAACAGCCCAAGACGAGAGGATAAAATTGGGGAAGTCTCAGAACCTGGTTGGGCTAAAATGTGAACGAGTAACAACTCATGGAAAGACCAGAAGGCTCCACACATTCCTTTGTCTTCCCTCCTGGCCGCCACGCTGGGCGGGTCACTGCATTTCATGCAGCAGATCCTGGGAGAGAGACGTACCATAGAAACGGGTCTATGTGTGGCCAGTAAGGAGAGAGGGGTTGTTAAAGTCATATTGTAAAACCAGAAGATCCTTCCAAACCCCTACCTTCCTCTTGTTCTTAAATTTAGGAAGAGGCACAAAAGCTAGGGTCCTGGCTTTTTAAATTAAAAATAAATCAGCTTTATTGAGGTATAATTTACATAAAATAAAATTTACTGAAGTTTTCACAAGTGTGTAAATTTGTGTAACAACAACACAATCAAGATACAGAACAAGTCCTGCAGTCGGACATCTCTCTCACAATCCGGGACTGCTGGCTCCAAACTGCTCACCTGCCTACCTGCCTGATTGCCCCTCACTGCCCTCCCATGCTGGCCTGGTTGCCCCAACTCCCTCCTGCCCCCACAAGCCTGGCTGCCCCACGCAGCCTGCTGTTCAGTCATTTGGTCGTCCCCCACTAACTCCCCTGCTGGCCTTGTTGCTCCATGTAGCCTGCTGCTTGGTCATCTGTCTGGTTGCTTCGGTTGTGACAGCCCCTGGCTTTTTATATATTAGGATATGTCCTCCCAGCCTTTTTATTTAACAGTGTCTTTCAAAGATTCAAGTTTTTTTATTTTGATGAAGTCCAATTTATTATTTCTTTTTACATTAATACATTTTTTGGGTAATATCTATGAATTATTTGCCCAATTAAAGATTGCAAAATTTTTTTATTAAAACTTGATAGCTTTAGATGTTACATTTAGCTCTATGATCCATTTTGAGTTAATATTTTCATAGTGTGTGAAGTAAGTGCCAAGTTCATATTTTTGTATATGGATATCTGGTTATTCCAGCACGATTTATTATTGAAAAGATCTATCTATCTATCTATCTATCTATCTATCTATCTATCTATCTATCTATCTCGTTCTGGCTGGTAACCGAACCCACGACCTCTCGGTGCATGGAACAGCACTCAACCAACTGAGTCACACTAGCCAGACTATTTTCTCTTTATTGAAATACCTTGGCAGTGTTGTCAAAAAGTAGTTGATTATATGTAGGTGGTCTATTTTTTGACTCTCTATTCTGTTCCACTGATCCATATTCTTACACAATTACCACACTGTAGCTTTATTACTGTAGCTTTGCAGTAACCCTTAAAACTAGGTAGTGTGAGTCCCTTAATTTTTCTCAAAATTATTTTCTCTATTCTAGAATTTAAAATTTTTCATATGTATTTTAGAAACAGATTTCTAATTTCTACTAAAAATTTTTGCTGGACTTTTGATTGAAATTATATTGAATATATATATATATATATATATATATATATATATATATACACATACCTGGGGGGAATTGATACAATATCAACACTGAAGGCTTCCTATGGTTGAACATGGTATACCTCTCCATTTAAATTATATTTTTAATATCTCAATAATGTTTTGTAGTTTTCAGTGTCCATGTTCACATCTTTTATCAGATTTATTCCTAAATACTCCATGTTTGTGGATACTACTAGAAATCATTTTTAAAACCTTCAATTTCTAATTTATTGTTGCTAGAAGATAGAAATGCAGGCACATAAAGGCTCCATTTTCAATATTTGAAGTGACTGAAGAAAAAAACCCACATAAGGTTTGAAGCATGCATTCCCATGGTTATATTGTCCCAAGGTGGGCAGAAAAATCTTACTCTTCATTATATATGGGTGGCCTAGATACATATACATATACATATACATATACATATACATATACATATACATATACAGTCAGTATATAAAAAAGTATCAGTATAACTGTGCTTGAGTTACACTCATATATATAAATTGCTCCACAGGGATAGAACAATTATGAAAAAAAATGTTTTGAAGGCCTTTTTTGGGGAACAATAATGAAAAAATTAATTGAGAAGCACTGGTGTAGAATGTTGTTCATAGTTTCTGGGATATATAATATTAAAAGCATGCAAGTATTTTGCTGAATATTTTAGCACCTAAACTCTGTAAATTTCTTGCATATTGATCTAATATGGGAAATTAGTCTTATTGACTTATAGCTCAAGACTATATGATTTCAAGAAAGGTTAATTGGTATAAATGATAAAATGTTGAACAGCAAGAATTTAGGTTGGTGAATTTTGTTGTATTCCTTTGAAGTGTGTTGGTCTGTGTTCTGACTTGCAGTTAAGTTACTTGCCGAACAGATTGATTCTTTAGAGCAGCTATTCTCAACCAGTATGCCATAAGAACTTTTAAAACATGCAATATCTGACTATTTAGTCAGGGGCATGCCTAGACCATCAAATAAAAAAGTGACAACAGCCAACACAACAATAGCTGCCCAGTGTGAATGAATCAAAATTATACCTACATTTTTTCGTTAGATTGGAAAAAAATATATTTTTTGGTGTTCCACAGAATTTAAGTAATTAGTTTATGTGTGCCATGAAATGAAAAAGGCTAAAAATCACTGTTTTAGAGGCTTGTTTTTCATGCTTACCATGGTAGATCCAGAGCAGCCTTTACTTTAGGCCTAACTGCACCTCACTGCTGAGATGGGGCCTTTCTAAGGGGTCCATCCAATGTCCTCTGTATCCTGAGGTCTCCTCCAAGCCCAGTAAGAATTCCAGAAATTGTTCAGCCTATTGCTGTTTAGTGTTTTGTGTTTTTTTCCTGGTGCCATGGGTTTCTTCCTCCACACACTCAGATCACTATTCAGTCAGACTCAAGGTCAAATCCTCTATCCTCCAATGCTCTTAATCCCTGTAGCTGCCTCCTCTGCAGCCATCTGTCCAGCCAATTCTAGCTGCCTCTGACTTCTCACACTCTGACCTTCATCTCCACTCAGTAAGACTGATGGGCTTTCTTGGGTTCCCCCTACCTGTGTTCTAGTTTAGAAACTTCCTTCAGGCCATAAGCTGTACTATGTAGGGCTCACTTTACTTGTTTCTCTTCTCTCTAGGGTCACAGTCCTGTGCTGCCTATTGTCCAATGTCTAAAAACACTTTTTAAATGTATTTTATTTTTCAGTTTTCTGATTTTTTTTTGTGGTAGGAGGGCAATTATTAGCTTTAACAGAACCCAGGAAATATGACTTCAGAGGAAAAAAAATGATATATTTAAGGAATACCATAAAGTAATAGAATAAATGGAACAAATTATACCAAACAAGAATTAATAGACCAAACAGAGAAAAAAATTTAAATAAGCCTAAACACATCTTCAAGTGGCTAAGAAATAATATTCAAACCAAAGTAACAGAATAAGGAGAATCAACCGAAGTTACTGGGTTTGAAAAGTGAAATATTTTACTGCTTCCGGAAGTGTTGCAGACTACATATGCTGGGAAACTTCCCATGAAGACATCATGAAACTGGATAAATTTGTAAATGTTTTAAAATACAATACTGAATCTATAAATAAGTAAGTCTAGCCTCTATTCCCTCCTTCTTCAACAAAAAAGACTGGAGACAAGTGTAGTCATTAGGGTGGAAATGACAGCTGCCCTCATTACAATATAAGCTCCATGAGGCAGGGATTT
>PVJC01018230.1:0-31521 GCA_004026665.1 Murina feae | reverse complement strand
CCCTAAGAAGCCTCTGATCTCAGTGTCCTGTGGTAATTGCTGCAAACACCTCTGAGAGAAAGCCACCCTCGAGTTCCTCCTGATGACAGACAGTCCAGTTTTTCCCCATATGAGTCTGGACTTGCCTGGAACTGGAGTTCAGAGCAGTCAGAGCTTATGCCTCCCTCCCAACTGAAAAAGACAACTGCATCCTCAGTTGTCAGCCCTTTCTGTGTGCGTCTCTGTACCTCTGCACTTTACTTCCTCACCTCCTCTGAGTCTCAGTGTGCTTTTTTCTTTCCTTCTCTTGTAGAATTTCCACTCAGCCAGACTTCCTGTGGTTCTGGATGATGTCCATTTTTTCTTTCAGTTGTAGTTTTGAAATGGTTGTGCAAGGCAACAATTTCAGGTATTTACCTATGCTGCCATCCTGGTTTCTTCTCTGAGCATGTTTTCATGTCTCTTGGCCTCCCTTATGTCTTCTTTCCAAAAGTATCTATTTAGGTCTGTTGCCCATTTTTTGATTGAGTTGTTTATCTTCCTTTTGTTAAGTTGTATGAGTTCCCTGTATTTAAATATTTTTAATTGTATAGTTTTTAGTATACAGGTCTTGCATATATGTGTTCAATTTGTTTCATTTTCTATTATTATAATTGGTGTTGTTCCTTTGGTTTTGTTTTCAAATTTTCCTTGATAGACCATAAGGAATAAAATTGATTTTATATATTTACCTTATAACTTGTGACCTTGCTAACTTCATTTATTAGTTTTAGCAGGGGTTTTATTTGGGGTATTTTTTTCTTTTTTGTTGTTGTAGATTTTGGATTTTCTGCCTATGTAATTGTGTTTTATTTCACATAACTTTTTAAAGTAATGATATTGCTCAATTCTTGTCTTAGAAACTGACCAGTACAGTTAAAATTTCCCCATCTTTGGTAAACTCATAAATAATATCCTGCATGGATGAGGGCATGTTGGTTATATAGTGAGTCAGTAAACAGCAGTCATGGGAAGTCTTAACAGATTTCCCTATTGAGGATGATGTGGAAGAGCTTGATGAATGCCTCTTGGTATTCCTCCTTAAGAAAGAGGCAGATGACCCCTGGCCAAGTGGTTTGTTGGAGCCTCATCCCATACACCAAAAAGGTTGCAGGTTTGATTCCCAGTCAGGGCACATACCTAGGTTGTAGGCTCAATCCCCAGTTGGAGCACATATGGAAGGCAACTGATCAATGTTCCTCTCCTCCCTCCCTGCCTTTAAAATCAATAAATGTAGCCTCAAGTGAGGACTTAAAAGAGAGAGAGAGAGAGAGAGAGAGAGAGAGAGAGAGAGAGAGAGAGAGAAGAAAGCGATAGATGAGGTAGGAAAATAAAGGCCAAAGAGAAAATCAAGGAGTAAAGGATTTGAAAGGATTGTGGGTTGGGCTGGGCATCCAATTAGGAGAGAGTTCTTCTTGAAGTATGTGTCTGGCCTGTGGCAGAATCTGCCAAGATGTGCCTCTCAATGAATCATTTGTGTGGGCAAATGTTATCATCAGTATCTTCAGGGATTCTTCTATGCTAAACAGGAAACTGTGGCACTGATGGGTACTGGAATGGCTTTCTTCTCTGCTTCTTCAGGCCATTATTTGGAAGAATAACTCAGAAGAAATAGGGTTAGCTGGGAAGTATTCACTGCCTAAGATACATATCTGGCTATAGAATTTGGATTTGGAGACCAAGATACTAGAAATTGAAATTATAAGCTCTTAGTTTGGGATAAAGATGTCATGGCATTTTGAAAAAAGAGTTGGAGTTAGGCAAAGCAGGGTTCAAATATCAGCTCTCTGGGATGTTCTCCATTTTCCTCCAGACCCACATTGTACCCTTCTCCACCTTACTCTGTGTACTGGGAGGTTGACCTAAGATTTTCTGTCTTGCTCCTTATTGGGTTTAGCCAAGGGGAAGTACTGGCTGATATTCAGATGGAGGGAAGTGAGATAGGATATTTATTTTCCCAGCTCTCTCTCTGCTGGGCTATAGTTTGGCCATGGATGCTACTGACACCTTTCCTTCTCCTACAGCTTTCTCTCCAGGCCTTAGTGACCAGTAGTCCTTCTTGTCCCTTCTTGCCCAAGGATAGTAAAAACTTTCTTCTATTTCTATCTATGGGTTGTTTTGTGCCTCCTTGTAGTTTTTCTATAACTATATTCATACCCTAAAATGATCTGTGCATTAAACTCTTTGATCATTTCTCATCCGGACCCTATTAGACCAGCTTACCCTCTTTCAGGAAGTTATTCAGGTTCCTGAATCTCAGTTTTTTCATCTATTAAGTGAAGATGAAATATCACATGCAAAAATAAGAGAGAATACTGTATATATAAGCATCATATAGTAGGTACCCAGTAAGTGGTATCTATCATTATCATTATTAGTAATTACTAGAGGCCCAGTGCACCAAATCTGTGCACTGGAGGGAGGGGGATTGGGGGAGGTTTCTCTCAGCCCAGCCTGCACTCTCTCCACAGGAATCAGGCCTAAACTGGCAGTCAGACATCCCTCTTACAATCTGGGACTGCTGGCTCCCAATCTCTTGCATGCCTGCCTGCCTGGTTGTCCTAACTGCTTCTGCCTGCCAGCCTGATCACCCCCTAATCACTCCCCTGCCAGCCTGATTGTCATAATCCTATATAATAAAGAGGTAATATACTGCCCTCCCCTGCTGGCTCGGTTGCCCCCAACTGCCCTCCCCTGCCAGCCATCTTGTGGAAGCCATCTTGTGACCACATGGGGGAAGCCATCTTGTGTAAGGGTGTGAGAGTCAATTTGCATATTATCTCTTTATTATATAGGATTATGACAAGAGAACTGGCAAACTCAAGGTTTTTTCTAGTGATATTTCAGATATAATTATAGAGCTAGTTGCTACTCATCCAGAAGCATAAGACTAAGGAGGATAAGCTCAGGGAATGAAAGATGAAAACTAAGAAAGGAGTTAGACTTATTAGTATTGTAAAATAGAATAATTTTGATATTTTAATACAAGAAAGAGTATATGGTTTTAGGGGTCTCAGAGTCTTGATGGGTGAATCCTCACACTTAAATATTGCAATAGAGGCGTTCACCTTGTTATAAAGGAAAAGATTTTTCAGAAGAGGTGTGGAAGTGCTACATATCACAAGACAAATACTTGAACAAGATGCATTGGCCTGTGAATCAAATATTGAAAACAGCAAAAGTATAAAAGAAAAGAAGCTATTATTAACATGAGAACCTCCTGAAGATCAGCCAGCCAGATGGAAGAAATGTATTCCTGACCTATATCTTGTACTAGTCATGGGAGAAAAGAGAACCAGAGAAGAGACTCAGTTGTCTTGCAGTTCTGAAGTGGTAGAGGTCTTCAAAAGACATGACCAAATTATAGGTCTGGTAAGGAAGCAAGGTGTGTAGGTGTGGTATCTTGATGCTCACTGGTACTCTGACTGGCTGATCCTTTCCTTCCTTCACACCTCAGTGTCTTAGAGGAGCTCACAACCAATTTTGGTGGAAAACTCTTTCAGTTGACTCACTGCTCCCATCTTTCTAGGGCATACATATCTGCCTGGATCGAGACCTCAGAATGGGTTCAAATAAATCTCCCCATCTTGATACTTGGAACCCTTCTCCCCACAAACTCTCAGACTTCATCAGTGAGTTCAACTAGTCATGCAGGCTTCTCTTGTTTTTTAAGAAATTATCTCCAAGAGGTCCTACAAGTCCTTTACAGTTTACTTTCTCTTGAGTTCCCCTATCTCACTTACTCTGATGAGCCATGAATATCTGAGTTCCCCCCTCCAGGAGGCTCCTCAACTCCCATATAATTCAAAGGACAAAGATAGAAACCAGAGGCTGTCAGACCTAAGCAAATCTCAGATTTCACCCACCTTCTAATAACTCCTTCTTTGCCCCACAATGTTTTTCCTCCCAGCAGGTAGATGAAGTGATGAAACCCTTTCTGTACTTAATTTTGATTTTTTTTTAAAAAAAGGAGAGAAATCTGAAGTAGCTTCTACTAGCCATGGAGAGAAAATAAATCCAGAGAAGAGATTCAGCTGTCTTGCAATTCTGAAGTGGCAGATGTCTCACAAGGGTTGGGGAGGTCCACATGTGGACAGTTTGTCTCTGAAACTGTAGGCAATCCTGATGAAGAAGAAACAGAGGGGTCTCTAAATAGAAAGAATCCTCCACTCTATTCAAACTGAGTCTTCAAAAGACGTGACCAGAAACTAAAGAATGAATATAAAAGATGATGCCGATTTGTACAAATGACTCAGAAAAGCAAAAGCTCAGGATAAATTGTGACTTGTTGATAATGCTCAGGACCTCATAAAAGACACAACATTCTGTTTGGAGCAAGCTGAAGAGTAAGAAAGTGAAAAGAGAATGCCCTGGGTAAATGCTTTCAAAGCTGTTCAAAAACTTGGCCTTTGTTTGCTCTGCCAAGGAGAATGACCTTATGAATGAAAAGGGTAGAATGAACGGGAGCATAAAGAAGATCATGGAAGGCTACACTGGTGGAGAGACTGTGAGCTTCAAGTCTCTTGCCCAGGAACATTGTATTCTAGAGAACTGTGAGACCTTGCAAATGAGACTACTGAGACACTTTTGGTTATTTCAGGGGGAGCTGTGAAAAATGGGAGGTGTCAGAAGACTGGAATCAGCTAAGCAGAGTCATGATTTTCTAAAAGAGTTAAAAGCGGATTATGTAGAGGGATTGTAAACTGGAATGTTTATGAGACCAGAGTACAACTAAAAAGAGTCACATAGGGTAGATGGAGATCTTAGTGAGCTGGAAAGGGCAGGCCCTCTCTTGAAGGGACAGCTGTTATTTAGCTCCACTTTGCTGTACAGGTCCCAAATTGCTAGAACTTCAACATTTTTATGTTGAATTTTATTATTTTCAAATGGGGACAACTGTTTAAAATTTTAAAAACATTTGCAGAGTATATTAAACAAGTGTGAGGAAGATAGGGTCAAGAGGACACCGGTTTGTGACTTCTGCCCATAAATCTGTCTCTTTATAGCTAAGAAACTAGTACAATCTATTACAAGATCACCTGGCAAGCACTTTAAAGAGACTGATGGTCCTTAGGAGCTACATGGTTCACTAAGGACCAACATGCCACATGCTAACATCCCTCCCCTCTTTGATTGGCAGTGCTGTGGTAGACTTGGGTGGTCTGATTCCAGCAAGACTTTGATAAGGATGGTCATATTCCCCTTGGGGACCAGATGGAAAAGTTCAAATGGAAGGTCAGTGCTTCTAGGTAGAGTCTTAGCAAACTGAAAAACTGTGCTCAAAGTTGATGAATTAATAAACCAATAATGACCAATGGAGAGGTCTCTCTCTCTCTCTCTCTCTCTCTCTCTCTCTCTCTCTCTCTCTCTCTCATTTTTGACCAATTAAACTTTTAGAGCCCAGAAATGAACTCAAGAATTGCCTTATGGTTTGATGCCTGCAGGATGCAGTGAAAATATCGACTCTCTGATCTTGGCTTTATATTTTATAGCCCAGGGGCCAACAAACTGATCCCTAAAGTTTTGTTGGAACATAGCCACACCAAAGTTTTTACAGTGACTCTGGCTGCTTTTCATAGATTATGACAGAGTTGAGTAATTATGACAGACTATGTGGCCTGCAAAGTCTAAAATATTTATATCTATCCCTTCACAAAAAATGTTTGCCAACTTTCTAATGTAGCCAAATATATTAGTCATCTTAGTGACCTTATCATACTATTGATTAATATTGGATTTGCCAGTATTGGTCAATAAAGACTCTAAATCTATATTATATGAATTACTATCAAACCACATCTGGAATCCTAGATTGAAACAATTGACTTGAAGAGTAGAATGTTAAATTTATTGTTGATAAAATGTAGCTTATTGTTTTATAATATTTTTGTCCAGTGGGTTAATAATACCTTTCGTTTTATGTCCAACACATCCCACTTTTGAGGTGGGCCAGGTTGGGCCCCTATGATGGAATAAGATTCAGAGACCTGGGCCCAGGTGGCAGCTCAGAATGAGTCAGAAATAGACCAACCCTCAGGGCAAGTTCAACATGAGGAGTCAGGAGAACAATTAAGGGTCAAGGTCAAAGAAGTCATGTCCATCATAATTTCCAGGAACAAGGGCAGAGCAAAGGATCAGGGGTGAGTGAATGCAGACATAGGACTGGAAGTGAAGTCAATATGAGAGCAAAGCAAGAGAGCTCTCAATTGTCTGTTCAGTGCCCAGGGCCCTCTCTTTCTGAATTCATCTACATGAATTCCTGAAGGTGGGGCCTGAATGATGGGATTAGTATCTTTATAAGAAGAAGAAGAGACCAGAGTTTACTTTCTCTGCCTCCTGAGGACAGAGCAAGAAGGTGACCATTCTGCAAGCTAGGAAGACGGACCTCACAAGGAACAGAACCTGCGAGCACCTTGATCTTGGATTCACCAGCCTCCAGAACTGTGAGAAATAAATGTCCCTCACCAAAGCCACACAACCTATAGTATTTTGTTATAGTAGCCTGAGCTGACAGACAGATGCCATCAATTTTACCTTTTAAAAAAATTGTAGTAAAACACACATAACAAAATTGGTTATCTTAACCATTTTTAAGTGTACAGTTCAGGAGTGTCAAGTTAATTCACAGATCTCTAGGTCTTTTTCATCTTTCAAAACTAAGACTCTATACCCATTAAACAACAACTCCCCCTTTGCTTTCAATTGCACTTTCTAAAACAAATAATTGTTCAAGTAGCTAAAGAGAAACATGGCCAGATATTTAAGAAGCTATATTTCAAAAACAAAATAAAGAAAAGTAAATGCAATTTTGGTATATTTTCATGGCTAGTTAATTAGTATCCTATTTTTCCTCACTTAAATATTTGAAGAAATAAAAGGAATTTCTTCTTCCATTTACCTACTTGATGGGTAAGAGCTTCAGGGGCTGTGACCCAGATTTTTGGCTCTCGGTAGAAGGATCCCACTTAGTGTCCTTCCCTGCTAATACAGGCATGCAGAAGAAACCTTGAAGGAGGACGTGTATCTTCTCTAGTGGCATGCCCCACACGATTATTTTTTTAATATATATTTTTAATTGATTCCAGGGAGGAAGAGAGATGGAGAGAGAGATAGAAGCATCAATGATGAGAGAGAATCATTGATTGGTTACCTACTGGGGATGGAGCCCACAACCCAAGCATGTGCCCTTGATCAGAATCAAACCCGGGACCTGTCAGTCTACAGGCTGATCCACTCAGCCAAACTGGCTAGACCCATAGGCTTATTTTTAAAGAATCAGTTCCTGTTGTGGCCTTCCTTCTTGCTACTGAAGAAATTCCATAATGTTTTAGAAGTCCTTCTCCCTAGAGTTCTCTTTTTCATATTTCTTCCATACTGCCTGACCAAAGCCGAAAGAGGAGACTACTACCACATGCATTCCACATGTCCTAGCATGACAGATGATAATTTTCTTTGTCCTGATCAGAGGTGGCTTCCCAGTGTGTAAAAATTGCCTGCAATTCTTCAGCTAATTTACTAAGCAATTTCTCCACATATGCAGCTCTCCAGTAGGTTTTAGTGGATGGTTTTATTTTTAATACAGATTGCTATTTGGAAACTCCAGAAGTTGTTTTTATACCATGCAACTTTTTACAAATAGAAATATCTTTGTATTTTCTAAAGATACATGATTGTTGTAAAAAAAAAAATTCAAAGGTTAGACTATAAATGAAAGTCCTCCTGCATTGGCATTCTAAAAGATTATCCTTTATGTCTTAAAAAATAAAACAACAAACATTTAAACAGAATTCAACAACAGCTTTCTCGCATCAGTTCAACAGAATGTGTCTTTACTGTATCAATGAGCTATTATAGAATATGTGACATTGATGATGAAGTTGTGTGGTGAAAGGCCAAGATTCCAGAATTAGAGAGACCTGGGCTTGACTGCTGTCTCCACTTACTAGTGTGTACCCTGGAGCCACTTATTTCTGTAAGCCTCAGTTTTCTCGTCTTCAAAGTAGGATAATAATCATCTTCAGTATAGAGATAATTATGCACAGACTTGTGGGATGATGGACATAGAATATCTGAGGCTCCTAGCATTAATGTGTGGGATATAGTCAATGCTCAATAATGGTAGTATCATAATCACAACTTTTTATTTTTTGTTGTTTTTTTTTTTACTTGTGAAATACACATAACATAAAATTTGTTATCTTAACAATTTTTAAGTGTCCAGTGCAGTGGCGTTGAGAACATTCACACTGTTGCATAACCATCATTACCATCCACCACTATATTTATTATTAATATGGCTTTAATGCCCTGTCCTAGGGTGGGGGGCATGACTCTACCTCTCTTCTATGTGAGACTTTGTCAGAATAGGCTCCTTCCTAGTGTCTCAAAAATCTTTTGAAATCTGGTCATATCTGTTTGTGGCTAGATTTTGAAAACCCTTTTGTGTGAAGTGTCCAAGGCATCAGACTGATTCTGGTGTTATCTAGTGTTCATAGGTGTAGATGTGGGGGCTGAACAGACCCATACAGCTACTCTAAGTTAAATTAATTCCCAGATGCCCTTGCTGACACTTTGCAGTGTCTTCCTTGGCAGATGTTTCTGACTGCTGCTGGCCTAGGCTCTGCTAATGGAGGTTTATAAAGGCCTTCACAATTCCTATGGTAACCCAGGAGAAAGGCTGTTGCCATGGGGACTAGTCAAGCCTATATAAACCTTCCATTTTCATCAGTCAGATGAGAACAATGTGAGAATGAATCCTTTACTAGTTCACCTTCTGAAATTGCTAACAATTATCTCTTTTTTTGGAAAAGGACTCATCATTTCTTTCAGGTGGAAACTCATTCACATTTTCAGCTTTAAATAAGTATTATTTAAAAGCTTGCTTGATGAGCTTGGTGTCAACCAAAGTCACCCAGAGAATTAAATGGCTGGTGATAAAACCATTTCCACATTTCTATAGTGTTACCAGCCACTAAATAACATCTTCACAAGCATGTGAACTCATATTGTTTTAGAAGACTATGCTTCTTTACACTGTATTAATCCTAAGCATTATCTATTAATACATGTTGACATTGTTTTACAATTGACTGTAGGAGAATTTGACTCCTTGAAGGCAGGGTCTATGTTTTATTTACCTTCATATCCTCAGCATGTAGCCTATTATGTTGAAATATTAGGGATCCAGCAAATGAATGAATCAATGAATTCAATGTACACCCTCATGCTGATGAAGACAGAGATAAGGAGTATTGGTGCTCAAGAGTGTAATAAACAGAAGCCACCTCTAAAACATTTATTTGTTTATTAAAAGACAGTTTATTAATGCCTACCAGCTTTGTTCATTCAATGATAGCACAATTCCTGCTTTTAATTCTTGGAGCTAGTCTTTAGGTATATAGCATTGAACAGGACAAGATCCCTATATTTCTGAATCCCCTGATCTGTAGACTGAGACTCACATACACATATACCCCAGCCAGAGTATAGCATAACCACCAAAACCATATTTAATTCTGACTGGGGTGCATGAAGAGAGAAGGTGACGTTTGAGCTGGGCCTTGATGAATGTGTAGGAGTCCCACAGACTAGGTGAAAGGCAGTTGTGTGTGAGGAAGGGGATGAAGTATTTAAGGCAGCAGGAAGAGCACATGTTAAAGAACGCAGTGCATTGAGGGACTGGTAAATATTCTCAGGTTTTTTGAGGCCTGAAACAGGAGGCTGAACTGTGGCCAGATTATTATCAGTCTAATATGCAATTCTTACCCACATTCTGCTCCTAGGCAAGTGAGTACCCAGAGCCTGGGCCTGGTATGGGATTCTGGCAGTGAGGGCTGGATGAGGGCTCACCCTCAGTTGTGGAGTGAAGAGGGGCAGGGTCCTCAGAGTGTTTCCAAGATGTGAGGCAGGCCCAGGCCCACATTTACAGCCTGAGGAGGCCCACCATTCAAAAGGCCAGGCAGAGAGACAGGACCAGACCTGCGTTGGGACAGCCAAAGGGAGTGAGGACAGTGGCCAGGAGGCCGGGGCTGATCTTTTTTGGAAGGAGATGTGCCTCAGCCTGGGGACAGGTGGCCTGAATTTGCACAACACTAAGGAATTTAAAGAATTTTTTCAGCTGAGGTAAGACATTTTCACAGAGTTCAGACCTGTGTTTTACAGACATCCTTCTAATGCAGGGTCATATGCCACTGTACTTGGGCATCATTCTTTCCTCTTACCTTTTATGGTATTGAAGTTTTAAAGGGTATAGTCCCATTACTTTGTAGAATGTCTCCCAGTTGGGACTTGTCTGTTTCCTAATGATTGGATTCAGATGATGTATATTTGTCAGAAAAACCATAGACACGATGACATATTTTTCTCAGCGCAGTATGTCAGATGGCACACAATGTTGACTTGTCCCATTATTGGTGATGTCAACTTTTGTCACTTGGTTAAGATTGTGTCTGCTAGGTTATCCACTCTAAGATTGATGAATAACTACTTTGTACTAAGTAATGAATACGTATTTTTTGTATTTGCTAATGAATAAGTATTTTATGGGATGATATTTTGAAAGTATGTAAATATCCTGTTCCCCATCAGACTTTCTCCCATTTATTTTTAGCATCCATTGATGATTGTTCCTGAATCAGTTATGACTGTGATGGTTACCAAATGACAATTTTCTAATTTTGTCATTCATTCTACATTTATGAGTTGGTGTTGTTTTAAGGTACAACTTACCTTCTCTCCCATTAATTTATTTTCATTCATTTGTATTGGTATGGATTCATAGATTATAATTTTATTCAGTGGGTTATAAAGCTATGACTGTCATTACTTATTTTGCTGCTCAGGTTTTCTCTGATTGACCAAGTTTGAGTATAAGTGTTTGGGAAACTAGACACAGGTAAGAGAAAGATCTTTCAAGCTGACTTTGTGAACTTTTGACATGTTCCCAAGATTTCTGAGCACTTTTTTAGCTTTTAGAACCACAGATATTCCTGGCTCATCTTCCCTTCCACTGTCCCAGCCCCAGAATCCTCCTTTTTTCCAAAGGGCTCTGATTTCTTTTAGTGGAGAAGAGATTTTAGAAACCAAGATATGAGCATGAGTATGATCACTGCTACTCCTATATCCCAGATTCTAGGCCCTCTTGGTGGAAACAGCCAGAAAATATATTTCATACACCCCCACACACATAAGCTATATCCACATATATTAAAAACCATGAATTCACATTGATATGTATAATTCCAATCCACCACCTCTTCCATATATGAAACTCCTTTCTCAGATAATGAGAAATCTTGGACCCATTATTCTCAATATATTTACTTATTTAATCACTGGCCCTGAATGTAAGGCTACTGATCCATATGGTATCTTTGTATAAAATAGAAAAAGATTCCTCTTCTGAGAAAATCCAGCCTGTGTGTGGCTCTTTGAGTGAGAGGCTCTATTTCAGGTCCCAACCCCTCAGCTGGTTGCCTCTGTGCACTGAACAACATTCGTAACCTGTAGCAGCCCTGCCATTTTCAGAGTCTGTGCTCTTGACAATCAGCCCATAATTCTTCTTTTAGCATAATTAAAATTCAAGTGTGACACTGATAGAAATGGCACAAATAAAAAGCAATTTGAGTCCAGTAAGCCACTTCATTTTATTTTTGTCTAACTAAAGTCTTGTGTGTGAGATTTCTTTTTTTTTTTTAATTTTTATGAGTTTACTTGAGCAAAAATCTATTCAAATCAGGCAGCAACAGAAGCAGTTAAGATTGATCCCTTGTGTGTGGTTTCTCTAAAGTTAATCATATTCTTAGGACTAGAGAGCACAGGGAACATTTGGATGTGTTACCCTGCTCCGCTAAGGCCTGGTGCTACTGCAGCTGGCACATGGTACGCTTTTGGGCTCAGAAAGTTTAGAATAGATAAAATTAGGGGGAAAGCTCTGATGGATAAAGTGAGTAACAACAATATTAGAAAGATGTTACATAAGAGAGAGAGAGAGAGAGGGCACGTTCTAAATATATCAGTCTGAGAATATATAGAAGGAAGCTGAGGAGTCCCTGATTGGCCCATAATGAATTGCGTAATCTGATTGAAGGTTATTCAGTGCTTTAATTTCTTCCTTTCCTAATTTTCTGATAAGTACCCAAAAGGGAGGAAGTAATTTTTTTATGGCCCACCTTTAATGTTTATTGCCCTTGTGAAATCTTCCCTAATGTCTACTATTGCATTCCCTTACCAGCCCCAAGTCTTGGCAGAAATTTGTATGTGAGGTAGCATGAACCCGAGTCAGTGGAGAGGAAGGAAAGAGTCATCTAGAATTAGAGAAGGCATGGTGACAACAATAATAATAGCTAGTACATATCAGGCACTTACTATGTGCCAAGCACTTTTCTCCGTGCTATTCATATGTTTACTCATTTTAGCTCACAGGTGCACTATGAGTAAGTTATTATTTTCATCCCTGTCTTATAGATGAGGTTACAGACTCAGAGAAATAGAGATATTGGCCCAAGGTCAGATGGTTACTGGATGGTCACATGATCATTCTAGAGCCGGGAAGCAAAGCCAGGTAGTTTCACTCCGGGACTTTAATCAGTGTACCATGCTTCCTCTGACATTGGGAAAAGAAATTGAGGTCTCCCCAGTCACCTTTCCTCCAGGATTGTCTAGAAGTCCTGATTGTCTAGAAGCAAACTGGGCTTTCAGAGACTGTCCAAGCATGCGGGGTGTTTGGAGGACCAGAGGCAATTGTTGTTGGGAAGGTGTTTGTAATGACAGAACCAAGGCTAGACTGAGACATGTGAGCACCTTTGTGAAGAAGAACCTCTGAACACTTATTTAATGTTTTAGTAAGTTTGGAGAGAAACTGATTTTCTGGTAATAAAAATAGTGCACCTGTTTACATTTTAAAAAACAAAGGATTTATTGTGTTTACTCGATGTATCATAACACTTTAATTTACTTAGAATAGTCTAGGAATTGTGATTTTTTAAAATGAGATAGCTTTTTGGGAGGGTTTGAAATTTGAATAATAAAACGAATCACCCATTCCTAATGAACAACTTTATACTATGTACTGTTTGGTTTTAGAATATTAGCTAGCTGGTCTCTGAGTTGGTGCTGCATCCCGTAGTTGTATTGTACACTTTGCATATGCAAAGAACTAAAGTACTCACCGTGGAATGCCAGCTAAGAATAGTTTTAAAATTTTTATTCCAATGTGCTGTCTATGTTGGTTTCAGCAGGTCCCATTTATATTTTGTCAGTTATTTAAAGGACCTGTGTGGAAAAATTTATCCCAATAATGTCTTATCATTCCTTATAGATTGGTATGCTAAATAGCTAGAGCTAGAACATATTATAGATAGCAGGCTATAAGGAATTCTCAACAGTAATCTCTTTGAACAGACTTATGAACGTTTGATCAGTAGGTTGGCAGGCAACTTTGGTGGTTACGGTGAGCAGTGAAGTTGAACACTGGGTGGAAGTTTGAACTGGTTGACATGTTATGTGTTTCCTAAATGTTAGAGTCTGTGATCATAGAATCGGTGTATGGATGCTCCAAGATCAGAAGGAAGTGCCTCAGGAAAATCTCTAAGTTCAGTTTATGAAGTGCAATAATCACGTAAAAATCCTAAACAGTTGAGATAAAGAGATAAGCTAGGTTGCTCCATCTTCATGGAGGCCACAGTCTATTTGGTAAATATATGGGTGCCACAGGCAAAAGTTGGGGAAGGAACAACTACCCAGGGAGTTGATAGAGAAAGAATGAGACTTATCTTCACCTAACCATCATTTTCATCATCATCACAATCCCCACCCCCATCACCATCATCACAACCACCATTAAAATAATTGGCAATTTTTGAGGCTCCTAATGTCCCAGTTTCTCCTTAAACCTGCCTGTGATTTCTTTCTTTGACTTTTTATACCTGGGAATTTATTTTTCTTTTGAGCCCAGATATGTAGTTTTAAAATGTTCATTTACATATATGTGCTGGAAGTGAGGGAAAGAATTAGTTAATTTCAAGTCAGTCTGTCATATAACTGGCAGTCTCTTGCAGAAATTCACTTATTCATTCACTAAACATTTAATGATTGCCTATTATGTGACAGGTATCTCTCTAGGTGTTAGGGATAAAACAGACAAAAAAAAAAAAATCCTTGCTTTCATGAGCTTAGATTCCTTTGAAAACATACTCAGGACTTACTATGCACCAGCAACTATTCTAAGATCTACATATATCAACTTATTGAATCATTACACTCTGTGAGGGACATGCTATTAATACCTCAATTTTACAGATGAGGAAATAGAGGCATACAGAGGTTAAGCCACTTGCCCAAGGTCATTCAGTTAGTGAGTAAAGGAGCTAAGGATGCAAACCCAGTTAGGATTGGTGCTGTGTTCATAGTTTAACCACTATACCATGTAACCTTTCTGTTTGTGACTCTATGCCTAGAATATGATGGGTTCTTCATAATTGCTTATTGAATGATTAAATGAAACAAATGAATGATCACACTGTATCACATTATCTTCTATTTATCTGTCCTCTGGAAGATTTTGAGCTCCTTGAGGATAAGGATGATGTCTTCTTTGACTTTATAATTATAGTGCCAAGGCCAGGGCCTGCCTGGAGTACCTGCTCAATAAAATATCAAGCACCAGAATGAATGCACTGCCAGCTGGTTCCCAGAATGACAATGCTACTCAACTTTAGCAGGTGTCAGAGTCACTAGGGGATCTGGGAAAATAAAGACTCAGGTCTTGGCATCTTCATTTTTAACAGGCCCCACAGGTGGTCTGTGTGCCCCCTCTGGCCACACTCTGTAGCGCCTGTCAGAGGATAACTGAGAGACACAGGACACTGTGGGATGCTGGTAGGTCACTGAGGTCTTTGGAGCTTTGAAGCCTCATTTTAGAGAAAACTCTTGAAAATCAGCAAGAGTGATTTACTCCCTGGGGAACCCTGGGAAATTGCCTTGAATGTATATAGAGTGACTTAGACCTGTGGCATCTCAAGGTCATCATCTCAGATTTGATGTTCCACAGACTGTTATAAAGAGCTACATTCTGCAATCTAACATAGCTGACTGGGTCACCTGCAGGCTTATCTGAACACATCCCAATTCCTGTTATAAGTGATGGTTTGAACAGCAGCATTGATTTTTTTGGACACTTTAGTGTAGGTATTTACACGAAAATAATTGAGACACAAGAAGAAAATGAAAGGCTATTATATAATTTAAAAAACACACTGGATAAAAAATCCTTTCTCTTACTGGTTATCAGTATTCTCATCTGCTAAATGAGAAGAGTGGATTAGGTGATATTTGAAGATCCTTCCGTAATATTGATAACATCTATGATTTATTGCATGCCTATTATGTGCCAAGTGCTACCTTGGGACTCTGCCTTTATTGTTTTCTATTTAGTAGCTAATTCTCAGCATATATGATAATATAGTCATTAAAATCCCAGAGAAATTTTATTTATTTATTTATTTATTTATTTATTTATTTATTTATTTATTTATAATCTATTGATAGCTTAGTGCCAGGACAGGCATCAGGCTGGACACTGAGTGCTTTACTGGGGCTACGTTGTCTAACATCACAAAGTTAGCGAGTAGTAGGATGGGAATCAACCTCAGGTATGTTCAACTGAAGTTCAAGCTCTTTCTCCTTCTTCTCACACATTTCTTCTAAGAATCTATGTCTAAAAAATATTTGTGAGATCTGCTGACAAGTTTTCCTAATTCCTACACCAGTGATTCCTGGTTACACATTACAATCATCCAAGACCCTGTATCACGTCAATTAGATGAGTATCGCTAGGGGAAGAATCAATGTCTTGTTATAATCATTCCCCAGGTGATGTAAATGCATTGCCAGAGTAAACACTAAATCCTGTAGACTCTGATTTAAGATTATATATATATATATATACATATATATATATATACATATATATATATATATATATATATATTTGTGGTAAAATACACATAATATAAAATCTACCATCTTAACCATTTTAAAAGTATAGTTTGTAGTGTTAAGTACATTCAGATCCCCAGAACTCTTTTCACTTTCCCAAATGGAAGCTCTTAACCCATTAAACAATAACTCTCAGCCCCCTGCCCCCAGCCCCTAGCAACCACCGTTCTACTTTCTGTTTCTATGAATTTGCCTACTTCTCACATAAGTAGAATCATACAGTATTTGTCTTTTTGTGACCAGCTTATGTCATTTACCATAATGTCCTAAAGCTTCATTTACATTGGAGCATGTGTTGGAATTTCCTTCCTTTTTAAGACTAAATAATATTCTATTGTATGTATATTCCACATTTTGTTTATCCATTCATCCATCAGTGGACACTGTCCACTCTTGCTATAGCGAATAATGCTGCTATGAACAGAGGTGTACAAAAACCTCTTTGAGACCCTGCTTTTAATTCTTTTGAGTATATATATATATACAGAAGAGGAATTGCTGGATCATATGGTAATTCCATTTTTCATTCTTTGAGGAACTGCCATACTGTTCCACAGCGGCTGCACCATTTTACATCCCCACAAAGGTTCTGATTTTTCCTCATTCTCACCAACACTTGTTATTTTCTGGTTTTAGTATCTATCTTAATGGGTTTGAGGGTATAGATTCTAATTTTTAATCCAATTATATTTGTGTGTGGGAATCTATTTTATCACATAGTTTTAACTATTTGTGAATTTTTAATGATTTCACTTTCATTTTTTGCATTATTTTTCTTCCCTCGTTTGGAGAATCTCTTAAGATTCAGTACTGATGGCTCAGAACGATGGGGAGAGATTTGGTACTGAGTAGGTGTTAGACAGGATCTCTACTTTCCAGTTGCTATGGTCTCTAGCCGTGCATTTGCTTATAGTCTTGCTGGATTTTTTTGACTTGGTTCAGGTCCTACTTGCTTCTTATTTGGTGCTTATTAATTTGCTCAAGTCCTTGAAAGGTGGAGATGGCTAGATGTGTACTGTAGCCAAGGGGAGGGTAAGGAAATATTCCATGCATAAAGAATCAATGAAGTGAATTGTGGAACTGGCAATAGGCATGGTAATTTGGAAAGAAGTCTGGCCTGATTAGAACTAGAATTCATATTGGGAAAAGGTGGGAAATAATCTCAGATTAGCCAAAGATCTGAGTTCAGATTTGGGAGGATCTTGACAATTAAGTGGGGCATTAGGAACTGTGGGGGCTGATTGTGAGGCTGTCAATGAGGGCAGTGTTTGGCAAACCATAAGCAGTGTTTGCATTGGTGGTATAGAGAGGAGAGATACCTTGCCAGGTGAGTGATTACCTACGCAGGAGCATCCATCGAGACGTTAGTTTGGGAAGTCTAAAGAGTGTCTTTAAAAAAGAACCTGTAAGCTTTGGAGGAAGATTAAATGTGGAGACTCTTACAAGGAGAAGCAGCTTTTTTTCAAAACTGTGGGATATTCTGGGGATGGAGTAGTTATCCTCTTCAAAGGATAGTGGAGTTGTGAGGACAATGAAGAGCCCCGATATTGGCATTGGTTAGGTTTATGTTTGATTTCAAGGGACAGAAAACCCAAAATATCAGTGATCTGTACAAAATGGAAATTTCCATTTCTGTCACTAAAACAAAGTTAAAAAATGAGCAGGTTGAGATTCATATAACTGTTTGGGGTTCCCATGGTCATATCAACCTCACAGTTGCCAATACCCAGCTCATCTTCCGGCCTACTTTTGCTCTTTCTCCTCCTTTCACCCTTGTCTGACTGTTAAAATCCAGGCTTTATCCCTTTTTGGTTCCCCACACCAGCCAGGAGTCAATGCCGTTGTACACCTGCCATGTTTTCAATATTCCCTTTCACGAGGCCCCTCCTGGCCCTGCCTTTGCCTCAGCTCTCTCCTTTGGATCTTTACCATGACCTCCTCAAATGGTCTTCTGGTATCTTCTCGAATCCATCCTTCTCATGGCTGCCAAGTTAGCCTTTCTAGAGAGCACACCCTGGCTCACTGACCTTTGGTGATCTCTCCTATATTTTCTAGAATAGCAGAACTCTCTAACTTGGCATTCAAGGCTCTTGGTCAATAAAGTAAAATCTTGCCACCTAAAACAATTGCCTAATTATTTTTTAGCATCCTTATTTTCATCTCATCTCCTCTGCAAAACACTTTAAGAGAGGTGACTTTTAGGTAAATTTCTTTCTGGGAGAATTAATGACTAGAAGAAACCACTTTAGTTGAAGTGTTTTCACATTCAAGGCCAAATATCAAGCTGACTGCACTCTACTTTGTCAAATGTAGTCAAATTTTGTCTTATGAGCTCAAGACTGTGTTTCTAGCTCACTAAAGATCCATGAAGTTGTTTGTTTGTTTTTCTTTTTTTGCTGTTTTTGGATTTTCTTGTGGTTTTCACAAGTCAGAGTTAGGAATTTAGATCTGGGAAGCCAAATGCATTAGAGGTTTCTATTCCTCTTTTACAGATGGGGAATCTGAGGTTCAAAGCAGAGTGTCCCGATTGCAAACTTGTTTCTGAGATGCCACGATGGCAGCTGCCTCTTGTCTCAGTGTCAGCTCACTCAGAGAGTGGACGCAAGTTCCTGGGCTTCACATCACCCAACACAATACCACACACTGGGCGTGATGGTAGGTAATTCAGGTCTTGAGTGGGAAGGAGAAACTACTGAACAGGGCAGGTTCAGCCAATACCTCTTTATCCAGCACCTATACACGTGTCAGACACTGTCCTAGGCTCTGCAGGCTCCACAGTGAACAAAACATTCATGGTCACTGTCCTCGTGGAGCTCAGTGCCTCTCAGGAAGATATATGCACGTAACAAATAATACCACAGTTTGATGACAAGCATCAGAGTATGACATGCGCAGAGAGGAGGTCCCAGGTGATCAGCATGGGAAGAGTGGAGAGTTCATTGGCAAGTGATACCAGGGAAGGCTTCCCTGAGGAAGGCTGCAGCAGAGACCCATTAGAGGAAAGGAGGTGGGGCTGGCACTGAGGGTGGACCCCAGAGTGATGGGAGAGCTGGAAAGAAGACCCAAACAAACATTCTGTTTTACTTCCTTTGCAGTAACTGAAACTTCCTCAAAGGGCACCTTGAAAAAAAGAGAAAATGGTTTCAGGAGCTGTTATTTTTTGCCTCCTCAAACTGGAAACGGGACTGAGTGGAGGAAGTTTAATTCGAAACTTCTACTGCTTGATGGGTTAACTAACTAATTGAATGCAAAAGGCATTTAATATAAAAGCAAAGGCTTCAGAATCATCCGGTCCTTGAGCGGACACCGGGACTTTGTTTGCTCTTGTGAGGCATGTCACTTTCCTGGTTCTCAGAGACTTAAAAGCCATGAGGCCAGATCCTAGGGGTGGGAGTGGGCTGTGTAGGATGGATAAGCAGCAGCTCTACTGCCATTCTTTACCCTCTGCTACACCCCACCTGGGCCTCTCACAGCCAGGAAGTCCACTCCCTACTCTCCTTGTCCTCCCTCAAGGCTGTCCCAGGGATCATGGCATAGACTAAGCGTGTCAAAACTCACGACCCACGGGCCGCATGCCTCAATTATTTGACCTGAGTTGGCCTTTGAGTTTGACGTGCTTGGTGTAGACAGACTCTAGAAATGTAACCTGAATCATATTACTTGGTTCTTTCCCTTATTAACACCATGGCCAGTTTCCTCACCTATATATGAGGATCTTAATACCTTTGAATTTTCCAGTTCTTGTGTTTTATAGATGCAGCAACTGGACTCGGAAAATTAGGTGATTTGTGCAAAGTTATGCAGCTAAGCAGCAACGACCAGGAATGCAGCCCACATCTTGTGTCTCTAAATCCAGGGCTCTATCCACTAGCAAAGCTTCGACCTGTGTGCCATGTCTTATCCATGTGCCACCAATGGGTCGTCAGTTTGTCAAAATGTCAATCTCCTGGGGGAACCATGTAAGGCCTGGGCTGCAAGAAAAAGGTGCAGGAACCCGGCATGTATGGCACTAGAGATACAAAAAAACAACCAACCTCTGATATGCTAGTTTTGCTATTATGTGACATCATTGGCCTAGCTTTACATTTTATTAAGCTGTTTTTGTGCCAAGTCATTGTTTGGAAGCAGAATTCTGTGTCAGAACGTTGGCCTAGGAGCGTCCCCTGCTTTGTATGTTAAATGGCACAGACTACTTTGTCTGTGGTATGATCAGATGCCCACCGCCCTTTGTGCTGAGCAGCTGAAGGTCATGTGTCCCTCATCTCAACCCTAGACTCCTGAGTCGAAGCGCAGTCACACCGGTCATCCTAGTGCCAGATTCAGGTTATGACTCAGTCTCATGGAGACACCGCCACCTCTCTTATGTCCATGGCTCCCAATTCCAAGTGTATCAGGAATAGCCACATGGCTTCCTCGGTCCTGGGGGACTCCATCACAGTTCATGGGATTTTAAGCTACACTCTTTTTAGTTCGAAAACATGGGTGAGTCTGTACATATTTTTTCTTCACTGTTAGTTCCCTTTAAAAAAATGAAAGGATAGGAGAACGTCAAGCGTTTTGAAAGAGACAGTTAATCAATACACATTATTCTCCAAACATTCGAGGAAATTCAAGGAAATTATAAAGTGCCTCCTGAAGGCCTCTTCAGATATCTGTATGCCTGCCCTTCAGGTAGAAAGTTTCCTCTTGGCACATAAAGAAGTCAAATTAGGCCCATAAGAGACTATCCTTGTTGGTGCGTGAATGTCAAAGAAACAATCTGCAGCGAAATAGCTTTCTCTCTCAGCATGCTCTGGAGAGAACCGTGGTTATTGAGCATAGTGAGAGTTTGGGGGGAGGGGTGCGGGCGGGTGTCACAGAACTGATACTTGTATGAGATCTGAAGTCTTGCTGAAGACTTTCACTTAGTCTGTCTTCGGTTAAGATGACACTTCAGAGGGCACAAGGATTTTGGAGAAGAGATAGGACCCAGCCTCTCCCAGACAAGAGAGAAGTGTCTCTATCAGGGCTCAGTGGCATCTCCTTCCTTAGATGTATGGACCCACGTTGGCCCATCTCCTTTGCCAACTTTGGAGGACCTGGTAAGCCTCTGAGGTCAGGATGTCATTTCCAAGAGGACAGCCTCCTTGGAAAATATTTAAAAACACTTTCCTGGAGACTGGCTTTCATAGCTAAGAGATTTCAAGAGAATTGGAGAAAGAGGCAGTCCTAGGAACTGAAACCTACAGAGTTTCACAACCATTAACCAAGCTGTAGTTCACCCTTTCTGTGGGCAAATCCCATGATACTAGCTCAGGCTGGGCCAATAGGCTGCAGTCGCCTTTTAGAAGACACTTTCAGGGCCTGAGAAGAGGCCGCACCTCACACAGACTCCTGGGTGTCAGATGAGCAGCCACCAGAGGTCCTTGGGGTGGCCATCATGGTCCAGGCTTCGTGTCTCTGCTGATCAGCACTAGCAACTCTACAGTATCTGCAGGGACTCACTCAGAGGTTCAGCTCGCCTACCTCTGGGGGATACCGCAGAGACACTCCCTTAGGCTGAGATGCATTAGGGAAGTAGCATTGTCTTGTAGAGTTTGGCATATAGAAGAGGAAAATCTTTTCCTTTTCCCTCTTAGGTTTTCTGGCTGGACCTGAAAATTAAACTGACATAGGACAGGTGAACAGGAGAAAAGCATACAACTTTTATTAAATACTAAAGGCCTAGAGCACGAATTCGTGCACAGGTATGGTCCCTAGGCCTGGCCTGTGATCAGGGCCATCTTCCCCAGCTGCCCGCAGCTGGCCCTGTCCCCCACCACCACCCACCCCAGTTCTCCATTTGCTATTAGGTGATTGGAGCCTGCCAGCTTGGGAGAGGGACTAAGAGGTCGGCCATTCCACCTGCTCCCTGGCCCTGCTCTCCACCCCAGTTCCCCATTTGTCATTGAGTGATCAGAGCCTGCTGACCAGGGAAAAGGACAAAGGGGTGGTCAGTGCGCCTCATAGTGACTGGCCATCTGAGTTTTACCTGAGCCTCAGGCTAGCCCTTGGTGGCTGGGGGCTGAGCGGACTGGTGGACTCCAGAGGCAGGTGCTTGGAGCCTTGCTGTGTGCCTGCCGCCCCAGTGGGGATGAAGGGACTGGGCTCTGCCATCTTGTGGCTGTGGGCACTGCCATTTTTGAGGGTGTGGCAGTCAATTAGCATAGTCCCTCCTTATTGGCTTGGGTACCACCATCTTTGTGATGGAGTAAGGGTCAATTAGCATACTACTCTTTTATTATATAGGATGGTTACACATACATAGGAGCACCCTAAGAAGAATGAAGACCTTGAGAAGCCCTTAGGACTGAGCTTATATACCTGTTTTTAACAAAGAATGATAAATTTGTAAAAAAGTAACAAGACAAAGGAAAAAAACTTCTAGGAGCAGTAGTTAGTGGGAAGGTGACTAGGAACTGTGTGGGGGAACTAACAGACAGTACTAACTATGGTAGTAGGTCTGTTGGTACAGATCCATTTGGTGCTGAATCTCCTCGGTGATAAAGCAATCTTCTCTTCCTGATGCAGGGAGGTCACCTTTCTCACGGAAAATTTTATAACCTTTTTCTAGGTCGAAAGGAGGTGATCAGAGAGCCCTTCCTGCATCTGCTGTTTGTCAAGTGCTTTCAGCTCAAAAGAAGCCATTTGCCAAAGTGGCATGTTTGGGGGTGGCATGTTCTGAGGCCCTTCAATTCAAATCTCAATTTTTCTGTTTTCTATCTGTACAATGTTGGGCAAGTTACTTAACTCCTGTGAGCTTCAGTGTTCTCACCTGTCAGGTAGGGATAACATCTCATTTCTTAATAATGTAAATAATGTAACACATGCATACTGTTTAGCACCAGGCCCTCAACGAGTGACAGATTAAACCTTTGTCAGTAAGAGAAGAGATGGAAGTAGAAGTTCCTCCTTGTTCTGCTCATTTACATAGGGCAGTGATTTTCAACCAGTGTGCTATAAGAATTTTCAAAACAGGCAATACCTATTTTCCTTTTCTCTCAGACTGCCCATTAAAAAGTGACAATAGCCAACACAGCAATAGCTGCCTGGTGTGAATGAATCAAAAATATACTTTTTTTTTTGGTCAGATCATCAAAAATATAATACTGTTTTTTTAATGTGTTGCAGAATTTTAGTTATGAGTTTATGTGTGCCACGAAATGAAAAAGGTTGAAAATCGCTGACTTAGGAGATGGCCATCTCTTTGAGGCTCATGATCATGGAGCTCCTTGGTGAAATCAGATTCAGGAGAACTGGGCTTGGGGATGCGCTCCTGAGGCCAGGACCCTTTGTTGTCCTGAGAGGGTTTCTGCCAGGCCCTGTGAGTGCTGGAGCTCAAGGCACTTCTGTCCTGGCTGTGCTGCGATCCACAGGATCTTTGTGTGCTTTAATCACTGCTTGGTATTCCTCAGCTCCAGGTGGAACACCTGTGAACTGATGTGTGGTTTGATTATACCACAGACCAAACTAGATCCAGTATGCCCCCAGTGTAAGGGCAGCTCTGGTCTCCTGCTGAACTCAGGGATGCATCACACAGCCTCTGAAAGTGACCACCCAGTACCAATTTAGCTTAAGTGGTGGGGCTATGGCAATAAATAAAAAAGGCCAAATGCTACTTTTGTAGGGCTCTTATTCAATTTATTGATGAGAGAGAGAGAGAGAGAGAGAGAGAGAGAGAGAGAGAGAGAGAGAGAGAAAATATTGATTTGTTCTTCCACTTATTTATGCACTCATTGGTTGGTCCTTAAATGTGCCCTAACTAGGACTCGAACCTGCAACCTCGGGACCATTCTCTAACCAACTGAGCTACCCAGCTGAGGCTTTATTATCTTCATTTTAGAGACAAGGTAATGGAAATACAGAGAAGTTCACTAACTTGCTCAAGATCACACAACTAGCAGGTGAGGGAATCCTCAACCTAGATTTTTTGACCCTAAAATCATTTCCTTTGCTTCAGTTTTGTCATGATTATTTTGGAGTAGTCTCATATTAATTATGTCAATATAAGAAATCAAATCAATAGTACCTGAGATGGGTATAACACATCCTCTTTGTCCCTTATCAACTGCAAATAACCTATGTGCTTAGCCATGCTTTCCCCGTCCCCCCCACCCCCACCAGCCCCACCCCCCACCCCTACGTCCCTGGGCATTCCTCTCCAATCCTGACTTCTCAGGCTGCTTTGCTTCCTTGGCAACCAAATGGCTAATGAACTTCACCCCGACTCCTGTCTCTCTTAATTAAGTCCTTTTTATCAATGGCTGATTTGCATTGGAAGAGGTTTTCATGCCAAGCAATGTTTTTGGGAACGTTTTACAACTAACTCCTGTTGCTGAAGTTCTGAGGGAAGCGAAAGCTGATTCAAAAAGGTCTAACCCTTTTCCCCCATTGGATCACTTCATAACAATTGGAAAAGAACAGTTTTGCAATGAGCATTTCAATAATTCCTGAAAAGTATTACTTAGCCCTGATTGAGACCACAGCTGTGTCTACATGGTGCTAAACATCTGGATGAAATATAAAAATGGAATGCATTGGGATGTTAATACTGTGTCAAAACTAGCCTTGGTCTTCTCAGACACTGTGAGTGGTTGCCCTTGGGTCATTGAAACCCCATTCATGTCTCATTTCAGTCATGTCACTGTGTGAGGGAGTGGGCAGAGTGCTGGACTTGAAAAAAGAAGGTTGGGGGATACGCCAATCTTGACTTTGGCACTTCCTGGTGTGTGACCTTGCCTAGCCTCAGCTTCCTCATCTATAAAATGGACATACTATGCCTGCACAGTTTCCTAAGGTGTTTTCAAAGAGTAAATAAAACAAATTTTGAACGAGGCAGGGCCATAGGCTATTTATTATTGCATCTCCAGTGCCTAACTTGGACCATGTATAGTAGGGAATGGCTATATCCTTGTTGAATAATTTAGGAATGAGTGTAGTATAGGCAATACTATACTTCTAGCACCTATCATTTATGTAGCTCTGTTTACATTTGCAAATTCCCTCTAGTACTTAAGCAAATTCACCATTCCTACAATATAAGGACACATAACCCAGAAAAAAATATTTACTAAAAGCATAAAATGTATTGTGCTAGGTATAAATAATTTTTTTCCAGTTGGTCCAGGTGGTGAATAATTCCAGCTTTTGTTCAATTTGGAGCACCTGTTTGTAGTCCATGTCATAAATATTTTCATGACTATTGCTTAGTAGTCAATGAGTTCTTTGTTGGCACAGAATTTAAGATATTTCCCTAATAAGGACACCCAGTGTTAAAGCAATGAATTTCTATAGCTATATAGTTCAGAGAGTTACTTAGGAGATGAGAAGCTAATCTGTCTGGAATTTCTGCCCTTGAGACCAAAGATACTGTAAATTTGCTCAGGAGGAAAACAATCATGGTAAGCATCTTCATTTCTTCCATCGTGTTCCCAAGCAGATGTCACCGTGTTTTAGCCTGGAATTCATCATCTCTCTGATACATCAACATTGACATATTACATCTTCATCACTTTTTATAGAAAATGTAAACGAAACCAGAGTATGAGTGTGTTTAATGAATCGGACTCCCCAGAGAATGGAAGGTAAAGAGAGCCTCACACTCCCTCTTGCCTCTGACTTTTGGGTTCCTTATTTCCCTTGTATTTGCCTCGCCCTCTAAGAAGTCAGTCTGGAAGTTCACTGTCTATAGTTTGCAAATCCAACTAGAGCTTATTTTCCTCTAAAGGAAGAAAAATAGTGGAAGGGGAGTGGGAGGGGTGCAGGGTCAGAAAATCTCCTCAAAAATCCAATGATGGAATTTAAAGTTAAACTCCAGAAATTAAACTATTTATTTCTGGGCTTGGCTTTGCCTCTTTTCTAGTTTGGGTGAATGCATGGATATGCTGAGCCATTTTCTTCAATCTATTAAGCTCTCCAAGGATGAGTTTGGGTAGGTGTGAACACCTGCAAATGTCATCAATCCTCTAATACCTGCGTAGCACTGAGTTATCAAAGTAGCACTTGCCATCTGCCTGAGACTTGTCACCCCACGGTGGGCACCAGTACACTTCTTTCCTTTTTCTGGCCGCAGGAAAACATTCTTAGGATTTCAGGATCTTATTATATGTTGAGTAAATTGCGTTCTTCTTGAATTCTCTACAAAGTCACTCTGGTCCTTGGAGATTAGAATTTTAAAGTTTGAAGGCCATACCTCACTGAGCTCTCTTCACTTTGGTCCCCTAGCCATTTCTGTGGTAGCCAGAATTAATCCTCTTCAGACATATCAAGCCAACCATCAGTCAAGGTGGTCTTTATTTCCTCCCACGTATTACAGAGATTAAGGCTGCCTGATTTTCTCATATAGTCGCTGGCACCCTGACCACAGACTCAGCTGCTGTCTAAGGTTGATGTAAATAATGTTTACAACTTGGCCCAAACTTCTTGGCCATTTTCAGGAAGAAGCCATCTTATCCTCAAGTCACAAAGGCTAATGCCATCTTGGCCATAACAGAATAGCTGGGTAGAACATCAGCACCCTAGAATCTCTTTGTAAGTTTATGGACCGCATAAAGAAGCAGTACAAATGACTGCCTATTGTGCAAATGAATGAATGAATGCATAAATGAATGAATGAAGACCCCTTGAAAAGGAGCATCTTTGTCACTGGTGCATATCTTGATGAGAAAGTAATGGGCTTAGAAACCAGAGCAAATGGTAATAGCTGTTGAAATGCTGAGCAGCAGATGATAACTGGGCATTCTGGACATTTTAGGAGACAAGGACTCCTTTGAGAATCTAATGAAAATTATGGCTTCTGTCCTCAGAAAAACAGACATATGCATATTTGTACAACATTTAAAGTTTCAAGAGTGCAGTTAACCCACTCTCTGGCCTAAGGTTATGCTTAACAATTGGGTCTGACTTAAATAGAATTTTTTGTTGTTGTTGTTTGCTTAAGCAAGTAGGATTTTGGAGAGAGTGGGAGGGTGCTAACATTAATGCACCTTTACTGAGAACCAGATATGTGTTCAGTGTTTTATTTGCATTAGTTAACTTACTTTTCATAATAATCACATGGGGTAGGTACTACTACTTCATTTTATACATTCAATCTCCATATATTGTTATATATATTATGTATATATACATAAATATGCATATACTATAATAGAGGCCTGGTGTATAAATTCGTTCACAGGTGGGGTCTGGCCAGCCTGCCCCAATTCAGCCTGATCAGGCCAGGCTGGCTGAGGGGAGGGGATGTAGGAGATTGGCTGGACATCCTCATTCCTGATTGGGGTTGGGGGCCTATTGGGGATGGAGGGTTGATCAGGGACAGGGCCAGACGGAGGGAGGGGCTCCTGGTCAAACTCCTGGTCAAACTTCTGGTTGAGGGGACAATTTGCATATTAAACTTTTATTATATAGGATACATATGTTTACACATATGTAAAGCATATCATATTAATGCCACCCTTGTCTTTTTCCCTGTCTTTCCCTTCCCTTCCACTTTCAATAAACAGCTTTCATCCCATCTTCCCTCTCAGGCTCAGAATTAAGAACACAAAAATACTGTTTAGCACTCATCTTTGAAAGAGCCCACTCTCATCTGGTGATTTCTCTGAAATAAAAGTCTAGCTAACTTCCTGGGGCAGGAAAAGCTAACTTTTTTTTTTTTTTTTCTGAGAAACAAGACACAAGTCAATTTTTCAATTGGTTATTTTGTGTTATAGTCTCGATAAAGTATCCTCAATTATGTGAAATCACAGAAATAAATAAGATGTTCACCATGTAGTTTGAATTAAATTACTTCACGGGTTTAATTATAATCAGAGGTAATCCCAGATGGTGGTCCACATCTTAATGAACATATCCTTCAGGAATGAATGGGTTAGATCTTTGGGTCTATTGAGTGCTGTATGCCACAGAGTGCTACTGATCTTGGGGATTGAAGTCTGGTATACAAGGTCCCAAGTTACTGGCATAGGCTACTTAAACCAGAGTTATGGAGAAAAATCACCCAAGGACATTTTGGAGAGTGAGAAGGGGTGACTGAAGCCAGAATGCTGAACAACACCAGCATTGATCAAGTGGGAAAGGAAGAGGATTAACATTGGGACACTGAGAGGGAGCGACCAGAGTGAAGATAGGAAGAGAACATTGTCAAAAGCCAAGGGAGGTGGATTCTAAGAAGTAGAGTGAGGCCAGAAGTAGAGTGATATCATGCCACAAAGGGAGAAAGTAAGATGAAGTAAGGACTAATCCATTGACTTAGCTATCAGGAGTTCATTGGCAATATTAGCAAGACCCACTTCTGTGAAGTGATGAGGGGAAACCATTGCTGTGGGTTGTGAGGTCAATAGCAGGTGAAGTAGTTTGAGAACATATGGTTTCCTAATGCTGGGTGCATTCAGTACATCTAGGGTGGGTCCCAAGAATTCATTATTTTTCAAAGGAAGGAAGGAAGGAAGGAAGGAAGGAAGGAAGGAAGGAAGGAAGGAAGGAAGGGAGGAAGAAAGCAAGAAAGCAAGAAAGCAAGAAAGCAAGAAAGCAAGAAAGCAAGAAAGCAAGAAAGCAAGAAAGCAAGAAAGCAAGAAAGCAAGAAAGCAAGAAAGCAAGAAAGAAAGAAAGAAAGAAAGAAAGAAAGAAAGAAAGAAAGAAGACCTGGTTTGAGAACTATTTGAAGTGAAGTCCATGAGAGCAGAGATCTTGCCTGTCTCACTCAGCACTGTACTCCAAGAGTCAGATGGAGTAGTTTCTCAGTAACTGTGTGGGATAGAAGCCCCCTGAACAGAACCATTAGTATCAACTACTTTTTATAGAGTAGTATTATTAGTGATAGCATTGATCATGCAAGTAAGGATGTAATAGACCAACATCCTCAAGTATAGTCTATCTCAAAAGTTGGGGGTAGGATTGACAGGGTTAGACGGGCAAAGGAAGAGGAGACCAGGAGGTGGGCAGGTCTCAGTCAGCATATATTCATGGAGGCCTCTCAGCTAGTAGGATGATTGTGTTGCAATGGAAGGATGCTAGTCTCAGAATGCAAACTCTGAGCATGGAGGACTCACTCAGGTGCGAGGAAATGTGGGCAGGAGCCATGGTCTAGCACCCAGGGATGGAGAAGGACTCTGTTGCTAAGCCTCTGCCAGGTACCAAGAGGACAGGCAGGAATCAGACTCAGCTTTGTCTCTGAGGAGCCCCATAAGAGAACAATCATAATACACAGGACACGACAGGGAAAAGGAGTGTTAAACACACTAAAACTCCCCGGAGGAGGGGAGCCCTCTGGCACGCCTTGAATATCTCTGCTGTTCTGAGACTCTCCAGTTTGCCTGATAGGTGGTGATCATCCCTGCACAGGTTGAACACTAATGTTAATTCTACATTTACGTCTCATTATTTATGGATTTTATAGCTTCTCATTATTTATGGATTTTATTCATGGCTTTCTAGAACATTGTATATTGAAAGCCCTGTGGGGATATTTTCCATCTTTCTGGGCAAAGACTCTCCAAATGTTCTCTCGTGTGGTTTCTACACTACACTGCATTTTCCCTTCATAAAAATCCTGTCTGAACATGGGGTTGCCCTCATTTTCAGATTCTCCTTGACTTCAGCAATTGCTCTTTCTTTTCCTGTATCAGTCATTAGTTCCGCCCTCCCCTACCCTCTCTTTCCCTTATGCCCCACTCTGAATTCCCCAGTGAGACAGTAGTGAGGTCCCTGCCATCCAGGCAGAGATCATAAAATGTGTTAACCAAGAACTCTGAACACTGGCAGAAAGAGAGAGAGCATGAGATTTGGACGATGGCTAGGATTTAGGTACGAAAATAAGGGGCTTATTTGGGGAAACAGTGAGTGGTTCAGTTTTGGAATTCATCCAAGAGTTATGTTTTTATTATTTCCATTTTCTGGAGATATGGAGCATGGTATGAGAAAAGGGATTATCTTGGTAGATGTCCTAGAACATAGGTCATCAAGGGGACTGTGAACGGTTTCCATCCTTGGGCCTGTGAATAGCTTGGGGGCCCCAGAAAACCTTAGGACTTGGTTAACAAGTTATTGGGAAGTGCTGACAATCCCAGTGAAAGCAGCATTAAAACTAGCTGCTCCTTAAACAAACTCTCTGAATTCCTGTAATGTAATCATTATCCTAATGATTATCTACTGAGTGTCTCTGTGAGGTATTAGTGTCTCCAACACTGAGGCTCACAAAAGTTAAGACATACCAGGGGCTCTGGCCAGGTGGCTCAGTTGGTTGGAGTGTTGTCCCATACACCAAAAGGTTGTGGGTTTGATTCCCATTTAGGTGAATACAGGAGGCAGCTGATGGTGCCCAGAACCACACAGCTAGTAAGGGTTGATGGCAGAACTCAAACCCCTGCCCATCACATCTCAAAACTTGTGCTAACAGCTGCCAGATGAAAGCAGGAATGTAAACATCATTCTACTGGACAATTCTTTGTGATTTGTGGAGCTCCTTCCCTTTTATCATCCCCTTTTATCTTGCTCCAACCTGGGATGATAAACTTGCTTTTACAAAACAGCAAAGGGAGGCTCAGAGACACTATGCGATTTTCCTTGGGTCACACAGTTTGTTAGCAGTGCAATTTGCACTCAAGTTTTCTAAAGCCATCCTTCCCACCTTATTTCCCTTTCCATTATATTTCTGAAGGGGGTTGGTGACCAATGGGAAAAATCAAGGTGATGCTTGTCAAGACAAGTTGGGGCAAGTGAAAACAACAACAACAACACTGGGATAAAACAAGCAAACAAAATCATTAAGGCTACGCACCAGGCACCTCAAGGAAATAGCTGGGAGAAAAGAGTTCCTTCTGATGCAGAGTGGCTCAGATGTGCGGGCTGAGTGGGAAGTCCATAGAGGAAATGAGAAGCTGGGTAGGAGATACATGAGAAAATGAATGGAGGATCCACCTGGAGAACAGGGTAGCAAGTCTATTTCAGGTGAGACTCACTTCAGAGAGACTAAAGAAGGGAATGGCAGGGTTTAACAATGCATGGGTGGGAAAAGAAAGCAAGAGAGAGAGAGAGAGAGAGAGAGAAAGAGAGAGAGAGAGAGAGAGAGAGAGAGAGAGAGAGAAGGAAGGAAGGAAGGAAGGAAGGAAGGAAGGAAGGAAGGAAGGAAGGAAGGAAGAAAGGAAGGAAGGAAAAGACAGCCCTCTGGACAACAGGGACTCTCTTAATCATTTGTGAGGAAAGCAGGGGTTCAGCACAAGTTTTGAAAGACATAAATCATTACCAAAATATGGGGGAAGCTCAACTATAAAAGTGTTAAAGAGTCTATAAAAACAGAAAGAAGGGGTGCATTCTTAAATAAGGCATGAGAGCATCAAAACTGGATGCACTCTTATTACAATAAACTAGGGGCCCGGTGCACAAAAATTTGTGCACTCGGGATGGAGGGAGTCCCTCAGCCCGGCCTGCCCCCTCTCACAGTCTAGAACGCCTCAGTGGATGTCCTATGATGGCCCCAGTCTGCCAGGC
>PVJC01018229.1:0-31537 GCA_004026665.1 Murina feae | reverse complement strand
CCCCTCAGTGGATGTCCTATGATGGCCCCAGTCTGCCAGGCGCCGTGTGTGTGTGTGTGTGTGTGTGTGTGTGTGTGTGTCGCCACTGGGAACCTGCTCCCAGGTGCATCTGAGGCTCGGAGCAGTCCTCCTGTGTGTGTCTACCTGCTGGGGGCCTGCCCCCAGGCTTGGAGCAGGCACCCCCTCTATGTTAATCTCTCAAACTCTTGCCATCTCCTGCATGTTCTCTTTTTTTGAGCTGTGGCCAGGGCTGGGTGCTGCCTGCCTCCCAAGCTTGCCTACTGCCCATCTTCCTCCAGCCACCAGAAAGCAAGGAAAACCCCGCCTCGTGGTCTGGCCAGCCTTTTCCTGCTCCCCAGTGCCCCTCAAAGGGCCTGGGCAGCTGCCAAGCAGGCCGCCAACCCTGCCGCCTCTTTCTTACTCACTGGTCCTGGGTCCTGCGCTGTTCCGCCCTGCAGCCGCTCTGTGCACTCGGGAGGTCCCTCAGCCTGGCCTGTGCCCTCTCACAGTCTGGGACCCCTCTGGGGATGTCCACCTGCTGGTGTGCCTGACCAGCCTGGGTGATGGGCTGATGGCTGTCTCCAGGTTGGCCAAGCCCCCCAGGAACATCCCTCACCCCATTGATTTGTGGCCAGTGTGGGTGACGGGCTGATTGGTGCTTTCAGGCTTTAAGGCTGCCCACAGCTCCCATTGACCCAATGTCCCAGCAAGGCTGGCTGGACGCAGGTTTCTTGGGTTTGTTTATCTTCTATAATTGATGCTGTTCCTTTAAGGCAGGGCCTAAACATATAACGAAACCTCCTCTCTACTTCACCTCGAGGTGTCTATAATGAGACAATGTTACTCTTAGGCCTGCTGTTTCCTTCAGCTCCCAAGGATTCTATGATTGTTATTTTGTTGCAAACATGTGTTTGGCTTGAGCAGGATGAGCGGAGCGGACCGCAGTTTCACATTCACTCCTGCCGCAATGGAAGCTGCCATTTACTCAGGTCCGTGAGTGGCGGCCGCTATGATGGCTGGGCTAATTTGTATACAGCTGCTCTGATTGGCTGGTGGGCGTGGCTTACCCTGTCCCAGAGAAACGTTTAATTTCAATATTACGCTTTTATTAGTTAAGATAACAAAAAACTAAGGGGTAACAAAATGAATAAAATAGGATACCATACATATCTCAGTTTAATGCCCTGGTTGGTTGCTCAGTGGTTAGAGCATTGGCCCACACACCAAAGGGTCTCAGGATCAATTCTGGTCAAAAGTACATACCTGGGTTGCAGGTCTGATCCCTGGTCTCTGGTCCAGGCATGTGAAAGAGGCAACCAATCAATGTGTGTCTCACACATTTTTTCTCTCTCCCTTCTACTCTATTTATTTTTTAATTTTTTTATTGATTAAGCTATTACATATGTGTCCTTATCCTCCCATTGCCCCCTCAACTCTCCACCCCCCACTCATTCCCTCACCCCCTTATTGTCTGTGTCCATTGGTTAAGCTTATATGCATGCATACAAATCCTTTGGTTGATCTTTCCCTCTTACTCCCACTCTCCCCTACCTTCCCTCTGAGATTTGACGGTCTGATCGAAGCTTCTCTATCTCTGGATCTGTTTTTGTTCATCAGTTTATGTTGTTCATTATATGCCACAAATGAGTGAGATCATGTGATATTTATCTTTCTATGACTGGCTTATTTCACTTAGCATAATGCTCTTCAGTTCCATGCATGCTGTTGCAAATGGTGAGAATTCCTTCTTTCCTTCTACTCTCTCTAAAAATCAATGGAAAAAATATCTTCAGGTGAGGATTAACAAAAATAAATAAAAGAAAGCAATAGAACATAACCATATCTAGAAATCTCCATGAGCCCTTCTTTGATTCTTTCTCCTTTCCTCATGCAATTATATTCTTTCCTTATTGAGTTAGCCACAGTCCAGAATTTTGTGTTAATAATTCTTCTATTTTTTTTTAGCATTACCGCATGTATTAGTTGCTTGTTTACTATGACAACCACCCTAAGTAGCAATAGTTTTAATGAGATAAAAAATAGTCTGGTATGTTGTCTTCACAATCAAGATGACCCTGATTCTTTCCACCCACTCTGCCCTCCTCAAAGTCTGTTAGATCAAGTTTGCTAGTTGTACCTTTCAAATAGTCTGTGACTTAACCAATTTCTTTCTGCTTCGCCCAGCAATTGATAAAACTGTTTTGTTAAAATCTCCCTCTATGATGTGGATATGTCTATTTCTTCTGCAATTCAGTCAGTTCAGGTTTCTATATATTTTTAGATTATTTAGATTATGTCCTCATGAAACCCAGCCCTGGCCAGTCTGATTCTTGGATAAAAGCCTCCCTGGGAGACAGTGCGCCTAAGATGCCAGCTCTGTGCTGCACTCTAATCCCTCTCAGGGCTGAACTACAGCAGCAGGGCCACAGATTGGCAGGGCAGATCACTGTGATCCAAGAGGTGGGAGAGGAGTGCTGGCTGTGTGCTGGAGATGGGGAAGGATGGTCCCTGTTCCAAAGCCTCACACTTCAATCACTGTTTGAGTCTCCACCAAGAGCTTCTCCAGAAAAAGAGCACCCCCCAAATCCCTGCTAAGTGCAGCCAGCAGATCCCTCTGCAGCACCTGAGTACGGCAGATGGGAGTCACCAGCAGATGGGAGTTACCAGCAGTTGGAAACTGGGAAGTGCACTCTCCAGGTTGGTGCTAACAGTAGGACTGCTTGACCCAGGGAAGATGGCATCTGGGTCTCTAGCAGACTCTCTTCTTTCCCCATGGATTTTCACCACCAGATGCCATCCTCTTTGTGTCTCTGTTGCTTGGTGTTGGGGATCCCTGCATGGGTTTCAGACCGCATGCTCCTGGAGGAGGGAGTTTTGCTGCCCAGATAACCCTCCAGCTCCTCACCTGCCACATGGGTGCAAGAACCAACCTTTCCCAGTCTCTGTCCTTCTTACCAGTCTCTATTCTCCTCTTCTGCCAATCCTTGGTTATAACATTTCCATTCAGTTAGCCTTCAGTTGGTTATTCAGGTTGATTGCTCTCTGATTTAGCTGTAATCCCATTTGGTGCTGGGAGCAGCTGAGTGTAGCTTCCACTTAAGTCTGCAGCCATCTTGGAATCTCCCCTCCACTGAGTTTTTAAGTTCAGTTATTTAATTTTAAGTCCTATAAAGTCTATTTGTCTCTTTTAAAGATTTGCTTAGTAATTATTATAGTTTCTTCCTCCTTACTCATATTTTCTATCCCTTCTCTAGTTTTGTTAATCATAAATAAATTTCTTTATATTCTATGTCAAACTCTAGTGTTTGAAGTCCTGTGGATCTCTCTCTCTCTCTCTCTCTCTCCCTCTCTCTCTCTCTCTCTCTCTCTCGTCTATTTTTGTTTCCTGTTTGTTTTCACTTTGGTTACCTTATTTTCTTGTGTGCTTTGTGCTTTTAAATATAGAAATTATAAATTTTCTTGAAATGTCTATGGGAGTTCCCCAAGTTCTGGGTTGTAGCTGCATGGAAAAGCCTTGAATTATATTACTGTTTTATTTTAGTACACATATCAATTAAGAGTTTTCAGGGCACATTATGTTTTCATGTTAAGTCAACATGAGATTTCTTTGCTTTCTGCTTTTGCAAAGGATACAAGCTTTATGTGTGTTTTCTTATACAACTCCCTGCCTAGGATGGGCCACCTCCAGCTGTGCCTGCAAAAGAATAAACTGAAACCCTCAGTTCAAAAAGCTGCCTATACATTCACTTAACATTTTACTTTCACTTTTTTGAGGTCAAGACCTATTTCTTACTTTTATATCAGTTCAGTGATAAATTTTTAAATGCACTTTTAAATATTTTAAACAGGGATTCTGATTTGTCATGCAGCTGGATATAAAAATCTGCTATATTATTTATATATTATTTCAGTCATTTTTACCACTATAAAAAAACAAGATGTTCTCCAATAGCACATATATTTTTACTTTTTGCTCTTCACTAAGAAATTACAAATGAAGCTTCTAAATATTTAACATTGATAATAATATTATTTTGTAAAATAAATTCTGGATTTAATTGACTTTCAAGATTGTTGAAAAAGTAGAGTTTTTAATGAAGATTCCTGATGTCTGGAGTGCTAAATCTTTAATATCTATCTATTCATCATACTATTATTTTATAACCTGATATTCACAATTCACAATAGGCAACATAATTCTTTACTAACTACAGTGGATATAAAATACATTTCAAGGAGTTTTATTGATAACTTCAACTTTGTTACCAGCTTCTCTGAGTTGTTCAGGTTATCACCAATTACAGCTTCATCTGACCTTTATGAAGAGATTATATCGAGAGTAGAAGAATCTCCTCTTACATTTTCTGCTGTTCACTTAGTATTTTCATTCTGAAGTTTCTTTACATAAATCACTTTCTATAGAAATACTTCAAAGCCATTTGCATATTGTGGGAAGAGAAGATGATAACATAATCATTTTAGAAGCTGGAAAGTAAAAAAAAAAAAAAAAAAAATGGATGGGAGCCCTGACCAGCATGCTCAGTAGTTAGAGTGTCATCAGGTTCAATTCCCAGTCAAGGGCACCTACCTGGCTGAGATCCCTGATCCCAGTTGTGTGAGTGAGGGAGTTAACCAATCAATGTTTCTCTCTCACATTGATGTTTCTGTCTCTATCCTCTCTCCCCTCCTTCCTTCTCTTCTACTCTCTACACAATAAATGGAAAAAATACCCTCAGGTGAGGATTAACAAAACAAAACAAAAAAGAGAATGGATGAAAAATGATTCCGTCATACCACAAAAGTGGCATCCTAAATCAGCAGTAAAGAATGACAATAAATAATCCAATTTACATAGAAACAGCCCTCAAAGTTTTTAAATGTTGAAAAGTGGGATAAGTAAAACATTTTTTATGAAACAGTTCAACTCCACCTAGATGCAACTGCTCCTGTACCACCAAAGAGAAGTGTAATCTTAGATATAATGAAAGAGAGGGTAAGGACAACCAGACACAGTTCACGGTTAGGGAAATGAAAATATGGGCATTGAGTGACAGTTTATAAGCTAAATTGTGAGACCCCTGACTTAGACTCCACCTTTTCAGTAGGCAGGAGGCCAGTAGTTTCTTCCTTAGGGAATGCAATCAGCACAAAAGAGAAGATGAAAATATATAGCATTGGATTTTTCTCAAAAAAAAAAAAAAAAAAAAAAAAAAAAAAAAAAAAAAAAAAAAAAAAAAAAAAAAGCCCAGCAGATGCTATTGAATTGAAGCCCACAGTCCACATCAAATCCAAAAGCGCACCTACAGAGCTTCCAATCAGCTTTTCATTGACTTCAGTAAGAATAAACAACTAAAAAGTTCTGGATATTTGAAGAAAGCCTCCGACATAGAAAGAGAGAATCCCAAACAAACAACAATGAAAGAGAAACTTACAAGAAACAGAGACTGCAAGAAGATGAAAACGCAAGAAAAGAAACTACTATTAATCTATTCAAAAAGGTAAAGAAATTGTACTCATCAAATATGACTGACAGTCTATAAAAAGGGATGAAGACTTCCTGACTGGGTGGCTCAGTTGGTTGGAGCATCATCCTGTACACCAAAAGGCTTTGGGTTGGATTTCCTATCAGGTTGAGGAGATAGAAGAGGGCTAGTCAGTCAGGGTTGGGACCACAGGTGAGGTGGGAGGTGGGGGAGGGGAGTGTAGAGTTGCAGTTGCAGGTTGCTGACTGTGTCCTTTTCCAAGTAAAACAGAGTAACCTAGAATTGATCCCAGTTAGGCAGCAGTTGCTAAGGCAACCTCTCTAGGCAGAACAGTGATGTCACATTAGACCTGAAGTGGCAGTTCTCAATCCTGTTCATCTCCCCGTGGGAACTTGAGCTTTAAAATGTATGGATGTTGTTAAAGCAGAATTCTTTGAAATGACCAATCAGGAGCTAACAAAGCATCTATCTGCCGCTAGACAAAGAAGCACACTCTCTTCTCTCTCTGGCGCACTGGGTTCCTGGCTCTTCTTTGCACCCACATAGCTTGTGGCCATATAGGACGCCACACATGAACTAATGGACTTTAATTAGCTTGGATGCTGAACTATATCCAGCTGCAACATGGAACAGAAGCTATGGACACTGGCCTGCTTTTGGCTGCTCTGGAACCCCAGCTGCACCTTTTCTAGGACTGGCTTAAAGGGCATGGAACTTTGGAACCTGAGACACAGAAGCTTCACCGGCAACCCACACTGGGCCCCCTTCCTTTGCTCCTTGCTGAAACGAGTGCCTCTAACTCTCAATAAACTTTGCTTCTGTTTACTGTGTTTGTCCGTGACTAATTCTCCGATTTTGTGAGACAACAAACTCATACCTGATCCCAACACTTTGGTTTCAAGGGCACATTCAATCCCAGGTCAGGGGGCAAACAGAAAGCAACAGATTGGTGTTTCCCTCTCACATCAAAGTTTCTCTCTCTCTCCCTTCCTTACTCTCTCTAAAATCAATAATAATAACACCCCACATATCCTCAGGTCAGGATTAAAAAGTAAAATTTAAATAGGAGAAGAAGACAAAAATAAAATGTAAAATAAATATAATATAATATAATAAAAGTAATATAATAAAAAGTAATATAATATAAATAAAAGTAATATAATAAAATACAAATGGAAAATTTAGTAGGAGAAAATAGGAAGAAATAAGAAAAATAATAGGAATATCAGAAAAAGAATAAAACCAAGAAGGTTGCATCAAAAATTCAAGAAAAATTTCATAATGAAGAGTATGCTTTTCTTGACTACAGGACATACTGGGTGCTATCATAGGAGATAAAACAGTCCCACATAGGAAAGGACATTGAGATTTCAGAATACTGTGGATGAGGAAACTCTAAAAGTTTCCAGAAAGGGGAAAAACATATTCCTTAAAAAAGGCAAAAATGTAAATGGCCGAAGACTTCTCTATAGCAACACTGGAAACTCAGAGACAAGAGAGGAAAAAATTCCTTCAAAATTCTGAGTAACATTTATTTCTAATCTAGAAATCAATATCCATGAAACTATCAATGAAGTGAGAAGATAAACAAACATCTAGATAGCTCTTTGAAGGTCTAGAGAGAAAAAAATGATTAGATTTAGAGCAGGTAGAAGGCTCTGGAAGACACATTTTCAAGGCAATGAAATTTGTAGACTACTTGATGTGGATTAGATATTCTAACATTTGAATGTTCTGAGAGAAGATCACCTAAATCCAGAGATTTAGTGATATGTACTTAGAAAACTAATCAATTAAGGATGGGGGAGTGCAAAACAGGAAAGGTAATATGTATCCAAGTGCTATGCTAATAATAGAGCTCCAGACAACATTCTGAACATTGAACTCTGCTCAAAGCAAAGTAACAATCCAGCCATAATGGGACAATGATGGAGACATGAAAAGTATGCGAGTGTTCAGTGGAGGAGGATGTGAAAGGAAGCTCAATTCATGTCTAACATAGTGGAGATTTAGTTGTAATGCCTACAATTTCAAAATTAAGAGATACTATCATATAAATATTATTAAGGTATGTGCAAGTAAATATCCAAAAAGAGCTAGACTACTTTGAAGTCGCTGTCTTTGGCAAGCAGAAAATCATTAGCAGGAACTAATATTTGTGCAACTAGCCCTACATAATTACTTAAATATAAATAGAAACCCTAATGAAGTATTTTATACAGCGCTGTGGAGTCCAGGGGCAAAGTCCATGCTGATTCATGTATGTGTGTTTAGTACCGGAGGTTGGAAATGTGGGACATTCTCCTAGAATCTGTGGTCACTGCCACCAGGTGGCCATAGTGAGTTAAATGTGCACCTGAAGCATTTCTGTTCTGAAATGTCTTTTGAGCATCATCCCAGGAGCAATGTCGGAGGATTCTGAATTTGGTCATGTACTAGACAAAAATTTTTAAGTCACTTAGGAGAATTTTTGGAACTCATACGAAGTCTTAGATGTGTTTGTGTGAAATACAAATGTATGCACAATTGGGATTGAATAAAAACAACACGTTACAATTGCTGGGGTGAAAGCATTGTGAAATGAATTCAATGTTCAGTTGCTACATCTCACCTATGTAAAAACTCACCTATGTAAAAAAGTGTTCTGGGTAGCAGGATGAAACAAGGGAAAACATCGAGAGGGAACTCATGCATGGATTCTGAATTCAATCTGCTATATGATCAGCTGTCAAAATTGAGACTCATTCTGAAAAATTAGGTCCATGTACCAAATAATCTCTCAACATCTCTCTGCTCCAATAGTCTATGATTCTTTTATATATTAAAAATCCTTTCTGCCCTGACCGGTTTGGCTCAATGGATAAAGCGTTAGCCTGTGGACTCAGGGGTCCCAGGTTTGATTCCAGTCGGGGGCATGTACCTTGGTTGCAGGCACATCCCCCGTTGGGAGTGTGCAGGAGGCAACTGATCGATGTTTCTCTCTCATCAATGTTTCTAGCTCTCTGTCCCTCTCTCTTCCTCTCTGTCAAAAATCAACAATATATATATTTTTTAAAGAACCTTTCTTATGATTGTGGGACATACAAAAAGTATCAAGGTAGCAATTAACTTCATAGTTTCATTATTAAAATTTTAACATATTTCATTTCAGTCTTACTTCTAGTGACATATATGTATGTGGATATATATTTTTTATGTTTTATTCCTCACCCAATGATATGTTTTTATTGATTTTTAGAGAGAGAATAAGAGAGGGAGAGAGAGAGAGAGAGAGAGAGGAACAATGATGACAATGATTCGAGAGAAACATTGATTGGCTACTTCATCGCACATACTGCAACTCGGGATTGAACTGGAAACCCAGCTATGTGCCCTGACTAGAAGTCCAACCTACAACCTTTTTGTGGAAAGGGCGATGCACCAACCAACTGAGCCACCTAACTGGGACTACTTTTTATTTTTACAAATTACATTGTTCTTTATATTTAATTTCATTATGAAATATACAAAGCAAGCACATACCCATTTACAATATACCCATGGAATGTCCTTTGGTTCCCAGCACAGGATACTCTCTTTATATCTTTAGCCTCACTCCTCTAGATGTTTTGCTTCCCCTTCCTACTTTACTTTGGAATATTTTTTTTCTCTTTCAAAATCCAATGAGAAAATATTACACACACACACACTCACACGTACATACACAATTCCTTCTCCACTTATAGAGAAATGTAGTCATTGTTTTGTTGTGCTGATATCTGAAAACACATGTCCTCAATGTCAAGGTCTTACTTTCTATCCCAAAAGACTCATTTTAATTCCCTCTTAGCCTAGGTCAAACCCTTGGTCTCAAATTAAAACTACTGCCGGGGGGGGGGGGCTAAAGACTAATCCCCCTCATTTTTTTTTTTTGGTAGTTTTTATACCTACAGTTGGTTCAGTTAGTGGCTTATCTCTGTTTTTCTGCCCATTGCCCTCTACTACTGTCCGTCAATCTTTCCCTCTTATTACCGTATCATCTCTTCAACTGTTCAGCCCAACAATCACCTGCTCTAAGCAAAAATAACAATAGAGTTGACTATGTGGGCCTCGTGTTTACTGGGTGACAAAAGTGGTGCACCCCATTCTACCTCCCAAACACCTCCACTTACCCATTCATTATGACATTAGTGTTACAATTTATTGCAGAATTGGAATTTACTTTGAGATCTTAATGCTAGTTTCTAGATTGTGATATTTGCATATATATCTGTGCACTAACTTTTTTTTAAAGATCTTTATATAAGAAAAAAGTGTAGAAAATCCATAAGATTTATTTTTAGTTTTGTATCCTCCATTTTAATCACTGTTATATATATGCCCATATATTTGCCATTAAGCTATTATATGAAATTAATATATATATAGTATTTTTGAAAGTTTTAATGTGTCAATGAGAAATTATATACACATTATATCTTTAAGTTTCTTTCTTATTATCAACTTAATAATATCCAAATTATACATCATTTCTGATTTGTGTTTGAAGTTTTTCCTAGAGTAAAATAATATTTCAAACCTTATTTTCACTTTGTTTCACTCATAAGAATTTATAAACTTATTTTTCTATTTTATTTATTTACCATTTAGTTTTGAAATTTTCAATGGAAACTTTTATCATACAAAATACAAATAATTTCCATCTAGGAAATATAAGCAAAGGAGACATTTCTAAATTAACCTCTTTGGGGTAAAGAGTAAAGACCCCTGGGGGCTAACCTTTAAATTAATTAGAAAGTGAAAAGCAAATTACAACTCAATACACCTGACCTTGTCATGCTAAGTGCCATTTCCATATCCATTATGGCTTTTCATGAATAGGAACTTTTTCTGATCATAATTTCTCAAAAAGATCTCTCAGTTGCAATGTTACATTCAGCTATGGAACAGAGTGATCCTCCTCTTTGTATGTCTTAAATACGTCTAGATTTTTTAGAAGGCTGCAGTGTGTAGAAGAGATCTGAAATAAGCAATTGATGCAAGGAGGCCCATATGGAGACTATTACAGTAACCCAAATTAGAGATGATGTCAACTTAGACTAACACAATAATGGGGATGGAAAAAAACTGAACAGCGTCCAGAAATATTTAAGTAGATAAAATTGAGATGACATAGTGGTATAAGAAAGAGAATGGTTTCAAGGAGGACAAGCAATCTAGAATAGTAGCTGAGCTCTACATGGTTTCATAATCTATGTCTGACATTCCAGGCTCTGTGACCTTGGGCAAGCCAGCTCTCTGGGTATCATGTCTTCATGTGTAGAGTGGAGTAATAGTACTAACTTCACTGTACTGTAAGAATAACATGAATTAAACTATTTGATTTTAACTTAAAATAATATTTATTATATACTAAGCACACTATCAATGTTTGCAATTATGTTTGTAGTGATGCTAGTTCTTCTGCTATTATCATACATAACAGAGAAACTAGGTTTGAGGAAGGAAATAATGAGTTTGGTTTTGAACATTTTTGGGGATTGGAGTTTTATTTAAGACATTCAAATTATGTTGAACAGAAAATTGGATATTTGGGTCTAAAAGGAGAAGTCTGGGCTAAAGACAGGGGTTTAGTGGTCTGGAATATGAATATCCATTAAAACAATGAAAATATATGAGATTTAAGGAGAAATATTACTGTGAGAAGGGCCAAGTGCCTATGACAGAGTTTCAAGAAATTCCAGTTTTGAGGAAGGATAAAGGAAAATAAACTGACAAGAGAGACAGAGGAACAGGCAGAGGTGTAGAAGAAAAACTGCAGGCTGAGATATCATGGAAGCCAAAAGAAGAGTTTTCAGCAGAAAGGAGTGATTAGCTCTTTTAGGTGATGCTGAGAGGTCTATGAGATTGAGACAGAAAAGTATTTATTGTGTTTTATAACATGGAGGCTATTGATAATCATAGAAAATACATTTTGGGTGGTTGAGGAGACAAAAACTAGATTGGAGTGGCTAAAGAAATGGAGTCATTGAAAGTACACAACATTTGAGTAGTCCAGTTGTGAAAATGGAAGCGAGGTAATGCAGTAGTCTAAGAGGACTAAGAAACTTTTCTTTCTTTTTTAAAGATGACTTGGAAATGATTAAATGTTGGTGAGAAAATTCCAGTAAAGCACTCTGTATATAGTTTTCGAGAAGGCCTGGGGGATTGGGGTCCAGATATAGAAGTTAGAGGGGAGACATTTACTTATTATGCATGTAGAAAAGGAGGCAAGGGCAGTGTAGATGCAAGTGGCATTTGCCAGTGAGACATCTATCTTCTGGATTCTACTTTTCCTGTAGAATAGGAGGCCAAGTTACCTGTGAAGAGTGAGGGGGGCGAAGGGACATTAAGAAGGTTTAAAGATAATAGGAAAGATTTTTAATTTTGAGAAGACAGGTAGAGAAATTAGGTCAGAGAAACACAGTGGGGCAGAGAGGCAGCAAGACACTGCAGTTGAAGTTTGTGATTGTGAGTGTAGAAAAACCAGTCTCCTCTGTTATGTGCATCATTTTGCCAACAATACTTGACTACTCAGGAGCAGACATGACTCAGAGAAAGTAAATGGTTGGGTTCATCCAAAGCTGAAATTTTACCACATAACTACCATTCAAAGAGAGACAAGAGAGTTTAGGATTTTGTTAAGAAAATTATTGATAGTGGTGATGGTATATACTTATCTCTCCAAACTCACCAAATTGTATACATTAAATATGTACAGTGTTTTACATGTCAACCATACTTTAATAAAGTTGCTTTAGAAGCCTAAAGATGTCATTTCATTGGTTTACCAGGAAATGTAAACTGGATAGGAAAGGAAGCAGACAAATCTACTGGGAATAAGTAGATGCTTCAATGACCTAGACATGCCAATAGAGTTGAAGGAGAGGAGGGATAGGAGTAATTCAACAGCAAAGTTGGAAGAAGAAGCTGTGGTAAACGAGCTGACTTCTTTGTTAATAAAGTAGTAAAATGACACTCTTTTTATCCCCGATGAACTCTAATATTGAGCACATACTATAAGTATTCCCATATTGCACTAACAAAGGACTTGTAAAGTAAATAACCAAAAATTAGTTTTAGACTCTTAAACTTAGTGCTGAAAATGAAAAAAGGCTGAGAGAGAGTCTACCTTTGGAATAAACTGGAATATTTTCCCAAACAGCTCTAATCTCTAGGTTTGGATTAGAGAGGGAAGGAAAGAGCCTCCCACTTACCTCAAGGTGGTGAGGTAGAGAAACCAGCACTCAGAGAACTTGAGAATCTCTTCTCTAGACCCAGAAGAGATCGATGGACTAGTAATCAACATATACTCAGAAAAATTGAAAGTGAAAGACTATGGCTGAATTTCCTTACCTAATATAGTTTCAGCTTCACAATTATTGTCTTAAACAAAACACATTAGAAATAGAGATTTCCAAGATGGAGTCATTTGCAGATGTGCTGTTGTCTAAGGTGGAACTGTAGGAGAGAGTGACTGAGGTAGAGCAGAGTTGAAGGTCTTTGGAAACAAGATTTTTTAAGAAATTTGTAAGGCCAGGATCTTTGAAGGATTATTCATGAACATGTTATAGTTATCTGGCCACCAAGGTAAGGAAACACTGCAAAAAGAGGTGGAAGAACTTACTGCTATGTACTACCAGTTCAGTAGAAAAAATAGCAGAAAATTTAGGAATGATGGTGAGAAGGGAAGAAAGGAGGAAAAGGATGATTTAGGAATAAGAAAGCATGAGCAAAGGAATAAAATTATATTTGTGAAATATTTCAGTGGTTTCAGATTAAATATTTTTATTGTTACATTTCAACTGATAAATGCTGCACTATCAAGCTGTCGTAACAAAATACCATCAACTGGTGGCTTGAACCATGTGAATTTACTTTCCATCATTCTGGAAAGATATCTAAGATCATGGTGCAGCAGGATCCTTATCTGGTGAGAGCTCTCCCCTTGGGTTTCAGATGGCCACCTTCTCTATGTTCTCATGTGGTGGAGCGAGATTAAGCTCTCTGTTATCTCTCTCTGATAACAGCTCTAATCCTATCATACCAGGGCCCCACCATTCTGACCTTATCTAACCCTGATTACCTCCCAAATGTCGCATCTCTGAATAGCATCACAGTGTGGGGTAAGGCTTCAACCTGAGAATTTGGGGCAGGGAGGGGAAGCACAAACATTCAGTCCATAACAAAGGTATTACTGCTTGACATGGCTACTAGTAGAGCTATTCTCATAGTACATTTTCTTGTTGGACAGAATCCAGTCACAGGCATCAGCTATCCAACAAAGAGGAACCACATGATGTGTAAGCTTATGTGCTTGTGCATCACTTACTCTTCTACCGTTGGTGGACTGACAACGATCACTGGTACCTCCACCAACTTGATTTTTGCCGAGCATTTCAATTCGTAAGTAATATTATTGGGTTGGTGATTTAATCAAAAGAAAACGCACAGCTAAACCTAATTTAGATACTCTAGAGACAGAGAGGTGCTCTATTGGGTTAACCCTTCCACTGAGAGTTAAATATATAAGACATAGTAAATTAACAGGTACCTACAGATTCCCCAAGGCAGCTCAGAAAGGATAACTCCTGGCTTACCATTCTAATCAAATAGGGAAAATATTTTAAATTACAAACAATACTGCAAATGTTAGAGGAAACAAAACGGGTTGACTTGCATGGGACAGTTTATAAAGTGTTTGGGAACTGGCATTTGAACTTAAATGATGAATGCCAGATAGAATTACAGTACTAATTACTGAAGACATGGCTTTGAATTTAAAAAACTTTGAAGGATTAAGTAATTACAAGAAATGACAGTAATAAAGTAATCTAAGAACAGATATATGACCTTAAATAAAAGTTTGGCATTGTATTATCACTCCATTGCAGAAAATGGGGAATCTGTGGATATAGTTAAAAATTGGGTTAAATACTCCACAATATTAAGTCACTTGGTGAATTTGAACAATAAAAAAAGTATATTACTCTCCAAGACTTAATTTTTTCATATCTAAACTAGGCACAGTTCACATGATTACTGTGTAAATTAAATGAGGTAACTATGGAAAAATACTTGGCACTGTGTAAGGGCATTGAAACAATAGTTTGAAACTCCATGCTTTTATGTGAAAGCTCAAATTGATTCTACACCCAAGATATATTTTCAAGTACTAATAGGACAAATTATTGTCCAAGTTCCAGAAAGATGGGCTGCACTGTAATGCCCTGAAACAGGATTTAGGTCCTTATTACAGGAAAAATTAAGGTTCAGAGGCAGGAAAGCTACACTCTAAGAAGCAGATTCACAGACTGAATTTTCTAAAAGTATTTTCAAAATGTACATATATCACTTTCCCAAGAAATCCAAGGCTCAAAAAATATCACTCTGTACTGGGAAGAATGAGAACTTGCATACAAAGAAAACTGGTATAGCAGTTTAGGGACCATACAACACAGACTTCCATGGGTGCTTATTGTTTCTATGAGTACACATTCATCATGTATAGTATACTCAACAAGAGTATACAAAACTATAGAGAAACTTTTGATATTTGCCAGAGGGGATCAGGAAAGGGGAGATTGGTGAAGAGGCTATAAAGGGATTAAGAAGTACAAATTGGCAGTTACAAAATAGTCACAGGGATGTACAGTACAGTATAGAGAATATAGTCAATAATATTGTAATAATTATGTGTAGTGTCAGATGGGTACTAGATTTACCATAAGGTATATAAATTTCTAATCACTCAGTGGGTTGTATACCTGTACAACATAGTATATCAACTGTAACTGAAATATAAGTAATTATTTTTTAAAATTAAAGACTAGAAATGTTAGTCTTGGAAAAGAAGGATCTAGCCTCCAGAGTAACAATGCCAGGGAAGAAGAGAAAACGTGCAGACAGAAATTTCAAACCATGTAGACATCCCCCTCATTTCACACTAGGAAGCTGAGGCTCAGAGCATTTATGTGATGATCTGGTCAGTGAGGAACCCGAGTCCCAGCCCCTTTTCCACTCTGCAGTCTCATTATCTCACCTACCGTATGTGAGTGGAGCATGTTGGCAAAATTCTAATTCAATAGACCCAGAGACATAGACGCATGAACAGACTGTTGAACCTTAAAGGGAAGGCAGGGGAGGGTGGTTGGGAAGAGATCAACCAATAAACTTGTATGCATATAGGCATAACCTGTGGACACAGACAAGGGGTTGGTGAGGGCCTGGCGGGGTGGGGGAGGATGGGAGAGGGCTAGAAGAGGTTAGTGGGGGAAAAGGAGGACCTATGTAATACTTTAAATAATAAAGATTAACAGAAAAAAATTTCTAATTCAAAATGTTCTCTTCCTGACCCTTATTCATTGCTACACTAATATATCCTTCCAGTTATCACCCAATGTCTTCCATTGCTAACACCATTGTTAATAAATATCACCCTATAATTGGCTATTTCTTCCTACTCTGGTTGTTGGAAGATCTGCCAGTTCTGCCAAGTTCTTTCTCTACTTATGTGGATGCTATCTTATTGAAACTCTGTTCAGTTCCTCCTCCATTGTCATTCCCATCTCCTCTTATCATAAACGATATTCACATTTCTATAAACTTGTCTTCTTTACACACGCACAACCCCCACCCCTGATGACTACAAGTTTGTAAAATTTTCATTCTTATTCTTCTTTTAACCCACAAGGAGCACAGGTAAGTAATAAACATTAGTTAAGATGAACTGTAACAAGGCTTAAATAAAGTGCTAACTACTTTTGGGAATTATCCAAATAATTAAATATTTTTTGATATTTAAATACAGTTATTAAGAGGAATCTTATTAGGCACAATTACTGTTTTCACAAGAGTAGCTTTGACACATCAATATTATTTAACAAATACAGCAGCTATTAGTTAAATACAAAAAAACCCCCACAAGTCTACCAGATTAAAAACTGGAACATTATCACAAGTCATAATAGCTTGCTGATTATCAAAGCATATTATTCAGTTCGTGAGGGTCAGCTATGAAATACATGGGTATACAAAGCAGCTTGGAAGGAAGTTGTATTATCAATGAATAGTACAGTCGCTGTTACTAATCATGTGTTAAATAATATTTAACACATAATAATTATCATAGGTTTACAAACCAACAAATGATAAAAGAAATGAGTTCATAGGTGCCCCAAATTCAAAGCCCACCTCTCTACCCTCTCTTCTTAACTAATTACAGAGGGAAAGGTAAGTCAGTTACCTAGTAGTGGTTACCTTCAAAAATACCATGACCTTCCCCTGCAGAAATGAGTAATACATATTTCTCAGAAAGAATTTCTCTCTCCAATACTATAGGAGAAATTTGGATATTACAGAGTTTGGACTCAGACTTTGGTTCAGATTTCAATTGTGCCATATATTAGCTTAATTTCTGTGAACATCAGGTTTTTCAACTGTGAAATGGGGGCAAAGCTCTAATTTAGAACATTATTGTGAGGATTAAAAACATAAATGTGGCTCTTAGCAAAGGGCCTGGCACACAGGAAACTGTCAATCATGCTAGTGATGTTGCTGCTGCTTCTACTTTTGTTGTTGCTATTAAAAATCTAAGCCTGGATCATAAATAGCACGTCGTTAATATTTGAAAAGACACCTCTGGAAATACACCAATACAAAACTGAAAAATGGCTTTGACTCAGAAATAATCAAAGCAGTTGCTAATCAAAAAGACTATGATCAGTGTGGACACTAGATTATAGTGATCTTAATGGCCCAAATCTGTTTCAAGGCTGTAAATTTCCAAAGCTACGTTCATTCTTTTGAGACAGTGTGTGTGCGTTTCACTAGAATTATTCATCGTTTCGTAGTTGAGCATAAGATCTGCAATAACAACACTGTCGTCCTGAGTTTCCACATTGACAGGCATTTATGCTTCAGGTCAAACCACGTCTCTGTTTTGGAGTAATCATTTCTAGGATGTACTAATGTGTCCTTAAAACATCAGGTTTGTACTTTGATAGTTTTCAATATATATGGAATATTTTATTTTCATATCAGAGCTCCAGTTGAGGACACTATGCTTTAATGAAAAGAGGTTATGATTTAAACTCTCCTCCTGGGTTAAAAATCCAGCTTCATCACACAGTCCGTGACCTTGAACAATTAGCTTAACTTCCTGAGAATCAGTGTTTTCTCGTGTAAAATGGAAATACAATGCTTTTCTCATAGGATTTTTGTTAGGTCTTCTGCCTGACCTCTAAAATTTAGAGCACTTCCAGGGTGCATTCCTGGTTCCTTTTATCTCCATTGACGCCCCAAATTATCATACCCATTTCCGTGGTTATGAAACCATGTATGTTTGGTATCTAGTAATTTTACATCCTAACTTGCTTTCTTTTCTCAGCTCCAGACTCATTTATCTACTGCCTATCAGACATGGCCACTTAGAAAATTAAGCGACATTTCTAGTTAACATGCCCACAGCAACATTTCTGATCCACCACTCCCTTATTCTTTTGCCATTCCCCTTTCTGACTTCATTTCAATAAATGAAACTTTTTCTCCATCTCCTACATTTTATCCCAAATGTATTAAAATCCATTGCCTTCTGTTCTTTTCCACAACAATCTAAATTAAGCTAAAATCTCTACTCTCACTCTCCCCTATTCCTGTGCAAAACTTCCTGTGTGCTAATGGATTTCCTTATGTATTTGTCTTCTATTATTGTGTTAAAAATTACTATGCATTTAGTGACTTAAAACAACACAAATTTATTATCTCATGAGTTCAGTGGGTCAGGGCAGGAATCTAGGCACAGTTTAGCTGGGTCCTTTGCTCAGGATCTCACCAGCCTGAAAGGTGTCAGCTGAGCCTATAATCCCTGAAGATGCTCAGGGTTCTAGTCCAAGGTCGTTCAGGTTATTGACAGAGTTCAGTTCCCTGTGTTTGAATTATTGAGGTGCCTTTTTTTTTTTTTTCTCCTGACTGTTGGCATGGAATCACTCTCAGCAGCTACCAGGGACACCCAAATCCTTGTGATATGGCCCCTTCCTTACCAACATGGAAACCTACTTCCTTAGGCCAGGAGGAAAACCTCCTCTGATTATGCCAGGCCCACCCAAGATAGCCTTCCTTTTGATTAACTCAGAGTCAGCTGATGGGAACTTTTATTACCTCTACAGAACCCTTCACTTTTGCCATAAAATCACAGGACTGAAATCTTATCGTATTCATAAGTTCTATACCCACGGAAGGGGAGAGGACTATACAAGGCGTGCACACCAGGGGTTTATCTTGGAACTCTGCCCACCACACCTCGGCTTCCACTCTTGTTCCCTTCAATATTGAGAATCCACCCAGTGAACATGTTTTATGTAAGTGATAAGTTTACACCGACTTTAAATTAGATCATGTCACTAATTTACTTACTGTGTTCCCACTACTTCTAATCCCATGTCTACTAAACCTCAGATTCCTTTGGATGACCTACAAGGTTATATATTATCCACCCCTATTGGCTACGTCTTAGACTTTATTTCATGTCGTATAACCTTAGCTCACTACCCACAGCCATACTGGCCTTCTGTCTAATCCTTAAACATTCCAAGTTCATTCCCACCTCAGGGCCTTTGTACTTTGCTACTTCCTGTCTGTAATGCTGTTTCCCAGTTATGTACATGGCTGGATCCTTCTTTCCATTTAAATCTCATTTCAAATATCCCCTTCCTTGACCACATTCTACAAAGTTTCTCCCTTCTCCTAATAATTTTTTTTATTTCATTATCTTGTTTCATTTTCTGATTCATTATATGCTTACCTGTTTATTGGTGTGTTCCTCATTTATATATAGACTTTAAGAGAGCCTGGACCATGTCCATCTATTTCACCTCTATAGCCCCAATAATTAGAAGAGTACTTGGCACATGGTAGACACCCAAAACATAGTGTCGGTGAAAGAAAAGGATCCTCTCAGGATTAAGTTCACAATGAAAGAAATATATATTTGCTCTAGGCAGATACTTGTAGTCACTTAACTTTTAGGTATGAGGAAGTGAGATAAGAGACACCACAGTGAAACTAATTCCTTAGAGTATGCAGTTCATTCAATTTTCATCCGAAGTATTCACTCTCAGTAGACATGTAAGAGTTGTGATGATGGAGGTCACAGTCCTGTGTGATGTTTACTTCCATGTTTTTCCACAGGCGCTACCCTGACTGTCGATGCATCAACTTTGGATCGTGGTTTTTGCTTTCCTTCCCGGCCGCTATTATTATTCTGCTCTTGTCCTGGCTTTGGCTTCAGTGGCTTTTCCTAGGATTGAAGTAAGTAAATTGTCCATGTTCCTCAGGTAAATGAAGGTGTCTGGGTTCTGAGTTCTCCGCTGCTCTCTTACCTATTTCTCAAAGCTGCACTTCTGCATTACTCTTCCCCACAAAGCTGACCTGTATGAACACGTTTTAAGGATAGTCTAGAGAACCATGTAAACTCCGTTCACTGCAGAAGAGAGTTTGTGGAAAGCAACTCCATCTTGGTTTCCTTTAAGTCCCCAGTCAATAACATGCTAATAGGCTGGGAAAGCATAAGGAGCTCATTTTGATGAGGAGTGAAATTTTAAGAAGTTTTGTCCTCCCCCTTGGTTTAATGTGGGGATTTTCTCAGGTTATTGGGCTACTGTATGTCAAACTGTAACCTGCAGGGCTTCCTGTTTTACCCTACTACCACAACGGATATGTCCTTGAAAAAATAAAGGTCTGAGAGATCCCTGTGCAAAGAACATTGGATTCAGAATCAGGAGACCAGGGACAAAGCTGTGGCTTCTCCAAGCTAGACCAGTGACCTTTGCAAGTCCTGACCCATTTTCAGTCTCAGCATCCTCAACTGTAAAACAACAGACTTTAACTGGAAGAACAGTAACATCACTTCCCGTGTTGTGATTCTAACACACATGGGCCCACGTTGAACACATAGAAAACAAGGCAAGAAACACTGGTCAATCAAGTGCTGCTAAAATGTCAAATGTACGCATTCAAGGAGAATTTGCAAACGTTACTTTGGCTGGGACTGAACTTGGTGGTCCATAAATACCAAAGACACATGATTTAAATGACAGCCAGTATTTAAAATTATAAAGAGCTCCACAGAAAAATGCAAAATGTAGCTTGTATATTCAACATAGAAAACAATATTCCAAAAAATGAAGCGGAAGAGGCTGTATGCCAAAGCTTGAGGATTTTCTCCTGAAAAATAAAGCAATTCAAATTAACTTTATAGGGACTTTATTTAATTAATTCCAAGGGCGAATGAATAAAACAGCATGCTATCCACCAAGCAGGTGAAACTGACATCAGCTTTTTGTACTTCCCTTGAAAAGCAAAATGCCGTGACCAGGTGATACTCCAGGCCCGCACCGACATTTTCCAAGTCAAGTCACATTAGGACTGATATTTGCCCCCTCTCTTCCTCTTCCTGGTTTTCCTCCAGAACCGCTGCAATTGTATTAGTAGTGGGGAGATGGTACTGATGATTTTTTTAAAAAATATTTTTGTCCAGATTGTGGGAGCAGCATGTGGCAATGCTCCCGCTGAAGCAAATGTGTGGAATGTCACTGACTTCAGCAGGTGGGCATCAGTGGGGAGAGGCCAGCTGCATACTAAATGCCCCTTTCTGAAAACCGAGCCTCCGGGGGTCTATTCAGTTGTACAGGTAGCAATGCAGGCTGCAGGGGACAGGGAACCCAGATGGATGGAATGGGCAGACCCACAGCTGTTTCCTCCTTTTTTGCTACATGTAAATGACTTTATAAACTAGGTATGCAACCATTGCCACTATTAGGAAATGGCCTCCTGAAAAAGGAAAAATAAAAAAGGTAAAGGGGAGACCTATGGACCTTAGATGTTTTCCATGAGGGAAAAAAAAATGTATGCAGTGCAGACACTAGGCAAAGTCCATGAATCACAGCCAGTGGCGTGTTTCAACAGGCCCCTTGCTGTCCACTGTTGGTCAGACACTGCACAACGTCATGCTCCAGCTCATTGTTCAGTGTCCTTTCCAGTGTTCACCTCCAGAGGTTTTAGATTGACAAACAGAAACGATCAGCCACTCCTTGGCAGGCCACCCTACCTTCTGATTAGTGTGTTGGCTGTTAACGCAGTTAACTCTCACATTATAAATGATCCCAACATACTTGGGACGAAGAAGCTCATCTATCAGTGCCACCAAACTTGTTTAAATGGAGAGGTTGATGCATTGTCATATGCTTAATCAGTTCCTTTGTGAAGGCATTAACCTTCATTTATAGCAAAGCCAATTTGGTTTCCAACTTAACTGTTTATGGTCCCTAACCAAAGTGGCAAAATACAAACGTAGTCTTCAGGGTGGGAAGTAGTTTCGAAGGAGACTCACTCCCTTCCTTACTTTTCTATTCTACGGATGGTTCTCAAGGAGGTCCATACATTAATCTCTTATAGTAGCATTTATATTAGTGACAAGGGATAAAATTTTGACACTGTAACTAGTCAGTAGTTTAATTGATGTTAAATGCAATTATATGCACCAAATTATATTCGTGGTTGGAGCATGTACAATACAGTGATTATGAATGTACCAGAGGCCCAATGCATGAAATTTGTGCAAGGGGCTTAGCCCTTGCAGCCCCAGCTTCATCCAGAAGGTCGTCTGGAAGGACATCCGGAAGGACATCAGAAGAACATTTGGCTGTCTGGTCTAATTAGCATATTATGCTTTTATTATTATAGACTAGAGGCCTGGTGCATGAAATTTGTGCACAGGAAGGGGGAGTCCCTCAGTCTGGTCTGCACCCTTTCCAATGTGGAACCCCTTGGGGGATGTCCAATTTAGGCCCCACTCCGCAGGGCAGTCGGACATCCCTCTCACAATCTGGGACTGCTGGCTCCTAACCACTCTCCTGCCTACCTGATCGTCCTTAACCACCTCTGCCTGCCAGCCTAATTGCCCCTAACCACCCTCCCCTGCCAACCTGGTTGTCCCTAACTGCCCTTTCCTGCAGGCCTGATTGCCCCTAAGCACCTCTACCTCAGCCCCTGCCACCATGGCTTTGTCCAGAAGGACGTCCGGAAGATGTCCAGTCTAATTAGCATATCACCCTTTTATTAGTATAGATTATTCAAGAATTGAGGAAATTCTGCTCTTTCAAAAGCAATTATAGTCCAAACAAGTTTGAAAAACAGTGTCACAGGAAAATATGATATAGATAGATAGATAGATTAGATATAGATATAGATATAGATATAGATATAGATATAGATATAGATATGTCTTTGTGTGATAGCTACCTTCACACTACCTCAGTCTTTCTATTTACTCCCTCATAGATGTCCATGTTTACCCCAGCAATTTTACAAAAGAAAATACTACAGCTTTATTCTTTTTAAAAACTACTTTATTGAGATATGATTAACATAGAAAGAGCTGTAGCTACTTAATGTATACAAAACTTGTGTTTGGAGATAATTATAAACCATCATTAACATCAATGCCACAAATTTATTCATCACTTCCAAAAGATTCCTCCTGCATCCTTTGCTGTTTTCTTTTTTCCTTTGTGGTAAAAAGCACTTAGCATAAATCCTCCCTTGTAGCAAAATTTTAAGTATACAATACAGTATTGTTAATCATAGGTCCTATAACTTACTTATTTTGCATAACTGAAATTTTGTACCCTGTGACTGACACCCCTCATCCCATTGCCCCCCCCTCCCCGCCCACCAGCCCCTGGCAACTACTATTTTTACTCTCTGCTTCTGTGAGTTTGAGTATTTTAGATTCTACATATAAGTGGGATCACACAGTATTTATTTTTCTAAGTCTGGTTTATTTCATTTTAGCATAATGCCCTCCAGATACATCCATGTTGTAGCATGTATCAGTGCTTTATTTTTTCATGATTATATAATATTCCATTGTACATATAAACTACTTTTTCTTTATCCATTTGTCTGTTGATGGACATTTAAGTTGTCTCTATACCTTGACTCTTGTGAATAATGCTGCAGTGAACATGTACATGCAGATCTCTTTAGGATCCAGAATTCAATTCCTTTGAATTAGATATCCACACATGCTTTTTATACCTACATATAATGTAATCTAACGAAGCTACTTACAGACATTCCAAGAGATAATCCATAAGCATAGAGGCATTTCCCATTTGTCTCTTCCTCTGGAGGAATTTTTTTAAAAATCTAGGTGTAGAGCCCTACTTCACACAAAAATTGTTCAAAGTCGTGAAGACGCTGAACCTCAGGACAGAAAAATTAGTCACCAGGAAAAAGGATCACCAAGATAAGTAGCTAAAAGAATATAAACTGACAGATACTATTGGAAATAAGTTGAAAAATTTTCTAGTGTGGGCTATTAGGACATAAGAGGTGAAGAAACTTGAAGAAAAAATGTGACCAAGTTGGTTTTAGTTCTGAGAACAGATTCAGATTGAACTACGTCCGTAACCAGTGCATGTGACCTCCTTGCCCTAGTGTATTACTTGAGTGTAGTACATTGTGTGACAATTGATGCGTCTGACAACCAACTGCCTCATAAATTTGACAAAAGTGCTGTTGAGTTGATGAATCAAGTATTTACTGTGTATGCCAGTGTTTAGAGGTACGAGGCCACAGAAAACATCTATGACACTGATCCTGCCCTCAAATAACTGATCTAACTAGTGAGATAAAACTCCCTCATGTGCAACAATTAACAATCAAGATATATAATAAATATATGAAAATAGATAACAGGTACATAATAAAGTGTTACATTGGAGATGAGTGGAACATGGCAACATTTTAATGGTGAAAAGGGACTTGGAAAAGGAAGAGATTGGTGAAAGGTGGCCTGGAGAATATGGAACAAAAAAGCAGCATTGAAAATTAAGCAAAATGGGCAGAAACAGAAAAGGGAGGGGGAAGGGACATTCAAAGAAAGAGATGGCGATCTAGGTGAAAAGTTCAGATTTATGTTATTAGCAGGGAGATTTGTATGTTATGAAGCTTTCAGAGTATCTTCTAGAAAGGGAGAATCTTATAATTAATTGGCTTCATCACTCTCTTCAGTTTTAAGGAGATGTTCAAAGGCGGAAAGACCAAGACAGTTGAACAAAAGGCTTATGCTGACGTGATTAAACAAGAATACAAAAAACTTGGGCCAATAAGGTAAGATTGCTGTGTGCGCACATGTGGAGACACACACACACACACACACACATACACACAGCTTATACTGCAAGCATTTATTAAAAGCAAAAAAAAAAGGCACATAATTACCTGTAATGTATTTTTAACACTTGATAACAACCCGAGTGTGCTGACCTTTGTGAAAGTAAGTGCTAACCTCCACATGACAAAATACACACTCTGTCTACATAAAATTTACCAGTAGGATGACAAGAAGCTGACAGACCCACCGAAGAGATGGGAGAAGAAATTCCTCTTCTACCATCCTAGGTGAGGAGGGGCTTTGCTAACCTTCTCCAGCTGCACTGATTCACTCAAATTATAGACACATCCAGTTTTTAATGTGTAGTGTTCTGTTGAGATTACTACTGACAATAGCTCAGGGAGTTTCTGCAAATGTACTGACTGAGAAAATAAATGAAAGGATTGCAATTTTTTTACAGGTATCAGGAAATTATCACCTTGGTCCTCTTCATTGTAATGGCCCTGCTGTGGTTTAGCCGAGAGCCTGGGTTATTTCCCGGCTGGTCTTCACTTTTTTCTAAGTAAGCATTACCTGTGATGTTTGTCAGCCCTTCCTCCCTTCCTCTTTGTCACTCTGCTTTTCTCCTAAGTGATTCCAGAACCTCTGGTGGAGTGTATGAGATTTTCTTTTTCTTTTCCATTGAAAAGAATTCTTAATTCTAATCCTTTCAGGAATTAAAAAAAAAAAAATGTTAAGGAATGAAATCTAAGGAAAGGCCTCCGATAAGATAACCAAACTACCAGGTAACTAAAATTCAAGTTTCTTTAAACAAAGCTAATACTATTCTTACAAAATTAGAAATGGAATCTGCCAGAAAGCCCTGTTCCGTGGCCATTAGGAAAGTAGACTTTAGAGCCACCCACTGGGGTTCCATTCCTGCCTCTTCCACTCGTGGTGGGCAGGTCACATGCCTGGATTTCTTCCTGGGTAAAATGGAGCTTATAGCACTTAGAGTAGTGGGGCCCTTATCCCTATGTGAAAGGCCATCTAAATGTTTATTCTGTAAAATGTTTCTTAATAACCTGGTATGAATTCATGTTCTATGATTTTTGCCGACTCAATTTATTTTATTTTATTTTTTTACTTCTATGGGGAATTATTTATTTGGTTCAGTATTTTGTCTTTTTCTCTGTGTATGTCAATTAAACATGAATTCACCATAAACCCATGCCTGCCCCTAGTTTTTAGGTAAGGAATTCCTGTTAAATAATAAATCTGATTTTACAAACTTCTGCTAGAAGCTGGGTCAGAGTTAATTTTATCTCTCAGTGTCTTACATACCAGCAGTCAATGCTGAATCATGTGAGCTGGTGGGGGGCGGGGAGGAATGGCAGCATAATTTTCTAAATTAAGAGTCATCCCACATGTGATTATAAATACTTGGGTTTTGAGATTTGTGTTCCCAATCTATCCTTCACTGAATTAATCCAGTTTCTAAATTCAGTAGATCTCTCATTTGGACTTCCTATCTCACAGGCTCCAGCAAGAATTGTTTGAGTCAAATATATTATTCCCACATAGAATAAAGAAATGCATTTAAAAAAAAAATCAGAGCCTTCTGGTTATACAGGCATTGCCAGCAGTTTTTAAAGGTGCAAAATCTGAGTCCAAATTCCTAGTGAGCATATGAGTGTAGCAATGCAATGTTATAGATGTTTCAAAGAATCTGCTTTAGATTTATAAACTTTTTTGTTTCCTTTAAGACTAAACCTTATCATTTTGAGAAGTCTAAGAAAGATAGCTTCCAATTATTCAATGCAATGAAAACAAATGATTGTTTAAATTTTGATGGTACTGTATAGTTTTATAATAGGACTAGGCTAACATAAAAAATAATTCTTCCACCTTTTAAAAATTCCTCATCTACCATCCTAGGTAAGGAGGGTCTTTTCTAAACATCAACGTGTAAAAACTAAATGAAATCAAACAACAGCTAATAAAAATAAAGCTGAAATCCCAATAGTAAATTCAATGTAATCAGTTTCTAATTTCTATTCCTTACAGGAGGGGAATGTAATTCAGGAGATGTTTTGTTCATAGAAAAATAGAGTGTATTTGCTATGGCCAGGTGCACGTGTTACCTAGAATTCTGAGATAAAACAATAGTAAAAGGAATAAAGTTTTAAATTAGGAAGGGATTTGAAGATATAAATAAAAGCAAAATTTATGTAACCATACCTTTTGTAATACTGAAGCAACCTAAATTAATTTAGAATAAATAAACATAATAAAATAATACTAGCTTTTAAAATCTTTGGAAAATAAATTATTTCAGTATTTATGGCTTGATTTCATTTTAAGTATATATTCTGTAGAATATATTTGTAATGAAGAAATTTTAGGCATTTAGATGTTCCAAAGCTAGTATGAGAGATCAAGATTTATAACTACCACCTAATGTGTTCATTCCATCTGTTTGAGCTTGGACTGAGTCCAATGTGTCTTCATAAAAACAAAATCAGATTACATGATGCCTGACTTAATTTGGCAAAAAAATCCAACTGTAACTTATAACGGAGATAAAAGAAATAAGGAATAATGACAATGTAACTATTAGTTAAGTTTATTGAATAAATTATATCAAGGTAGCTTTTTATTATCCAACAATGCAAGAAATAAAATCTACATTTAGGAAAAACAAACTGCGTTATAAATTGTCAGCTTGAATAAAATAATGTCTTTCCTTGATACTAGTTTGTTCAAGAAAATTACAGGCATAGAGAGCTTTTATAATACGCCTGCATCATTGAGTGACAAGGTAGCAAAATAACCGTTAGGGAATAAGAATTTCTTGTCAGAATCCAAATATTCACTAGTTAAATATGGCTGACTTTTAAAACCAAATTCTAATGATTTATGCCTGCTTCATTCATATCTAGTCTCCAGGTGCTTCTTAACTGATGAGGCTTCTGGGAACCTGTCTTATTTGCTGGAATGGCCTCATGATTCTAAAACCCCATCTGTTCCTCAATCACTCTTAATTTGAACAGTGATCACTTATGAGCATTTCATAAGCCATTCTAATAATTAATATTCTTGATTAAGTTTCACAGGGTGCAAAGTATTAAAAGGGTTGATTTCATTTGTATGATATGGCTAGAGTTTACAATCATAGAAGCAGATGTTATATCTTTGGAAAACAGATCATTCACTTTCACAATTTACAAAAGAGGTTTCAAGGACTTTAGAAACATTCATGCCTTGCCACAATTAAATACTAGGATGTTATAAATCAATTATACGAGGCTTTGCCGAGCCTAACAATTGTTTCAACATCAATTCTCTGCCAATATAATGAAAATAAATAATTCAAAGAAAAAGTTATGTACCAGATCTGTAAGCTTTACCAAAAGGGAAATTTGCCATGTTGGCCTAGAAGGTCAGCATCTGTATATACATGGTTTTGGAAAAAAAAAAAGAAGAAGTATAGGGAAACAATGGAAACATGGTCTGAGATTTTCAGTTCCAATAAATTATTTAGTGGGAAACAATTTAGTGGGAAATCCACAGATTTTTAGAGCAGATTACCCAAAATAAATACTCTGCCACCACTACTACTTGTATGACATAAACATAGACACTTAGTGTTTGGTTCCCACAAATTCTGGATGTCATTTGTTAATGAACACATTTGTCCTTTTTCAGGTATCCTGGTTTTGCTACAGACTCAACTGTTGCCTTACTTATAGGACTGCTATTCTTTATTATCCCTGCTAAGAAATTGACTAAAACTACACCTACAGGAGAAATTGGTTGAGTATTATTTATAATTCCAAATGAATTTAACAGAAAAGCAAAAATATACAAAATTCTACTGTTTTCAGTTAGCATTTAGAAAAATAAGATGGACATGTTGACACACTTCCTGTTTGCATACTACAACCCCTAGTCAGGCAGCACACATCCTTCTGCTACAAGAAGGATCATCCTACTTTGCAGAAGTGAGAAGTAAATTTTCTTATGCTCCATGTTAGGACTCTGCTATGAGTGATACTATTTGGTCTTTGATAAGCTCACTTCTCTCATAATCAGAATTAATCTTACTATTGGCAAACGTAGGAATAAGTCATTACTTCATGATGAGCCCTTGGTACTAAATGCTGAGAATCTACAAAGGTGAGGAGTTTCATAATAGTCCTGAAGAAAATGCAGATCAACCCCACACTAGCTCATAACCTAGTGCCACAACTGAAAGAAAAAGTATTCAAAGGGAGCACTCATTGTCTTTCTAACACATGGACAAACATGTGTGGATGTTTATGTGAGTATACTCACTCCACCCACATACAGACACAAGCACTTCTTAAACATAGGATTTATCCACCTCTGACACTATCACATCATGTTTTAGGAAGTCAGATTCACATGTTGTCAGTGTGGGACAAATAGTTTAAAATTGTCTGTAAATAGCCTAGTAGAGTAGAATTGTGGTTTTTTATTGTTTTTTTTTTCTTTCTTCTTTTTCCCTTTCTCCTCTCTCTCTCTCTCTCTCTCTCCTCCTTCCTCCCTTCCTCCCTTCCTCCCTTCCTCCTTTCCTCTCTCCCTCCTTCCCCCCTTCCCTCCTTCCTTCCCTCCTTCCTTCCCTCCTTCCTTCCTTTCTTTCTCCCCTTCTTCCTTCCTTCCTTCCTTCCTTCCTTCCTTCCTTCCTTCCTTCCTTCCTTCCTTTCTTTCTTTCTTTCTTTCTTTCTTTCTTTCTTTCTTTCTTTTATTGGAATGGAACTGGGATTCAAAGTGCAGTATAAGGAGATGTTGCAGTACAGAGCAATGATTTCTATGCGACCCTGAGAATTCTGACCTTTGCAATCTAAGCCTCATGGCCTGGCAGGGGCAGGTGTTGAGGAACTAATGTTTGACTTAACATCCCTGGCTCCAACATCTGCGTCCCCCTCAGACAGAGCCTTGCCCATCTCTCCCATTCTCTTTCTTCTTATTCTTCAATAATTTTTCTCCCTGATCAGTAGGTTAGAAATAACGAATAAGACATATTATGTTACATTTTACTTGAAAGGTACACTTCAAAGATGTTTGCATTTTAACAGAATATTTGGTCTTAATTCAAGTAAGAAATAGCAAAATTTCTGTCAACAGTGAAGGGTATGTTTGGTATAGGTTTGGGGAAAAGGGATGGGAAGCAAGTTGATTAGTAACCTTAGAATCTCACCATGTAAAGGCTGACTGCTACACATAAATGATAAACAGACATGTGTTCATGGATTATCTTATTTCTTAATAAATCTATGGAGCCAATAGGAACCAAATATCAAGAGAAATCTTTAAGATAATTGATTTATGAGTATTTTAGGGGTCTTATGAATGATACTTAAATTATTTAACCTGAATTTTGAATTACTTTAAACTGGAATCCTGATGAACCTGTTATGTACCAACCCCTTGTGATTTGGAAAAATAATAAAATATTCAAATAAATACTAATGAATATTAATGCAACAGTTATGCTATTAGAACCATGGGACTGTTACAGACAGTTTGCAAAGCAAAGAATAGTATAATTCAATATACTCTTTTACTCATAGTAGGCAAAGATGTTACTGGAATCAAACGACTGAATAGCATTATAAATGACAAGTTATAATTTATCGAAATTCATTTTATAATAAAATCTAAAGGATTTTTCCAAGTTATGACCTGTTTAAGTAATATAATCTTCCACCTAAGATATGTGGAAATTGCTCAAAGTCCAGATCAAATTCCCTATCTTAAAACAACTTAAGAGTAGTAAAAACTCCTTGTGAGGTGGCCATTACAATAATATCATATTTTAAGCAATGTGTAACTGTAGGGTTTTTGTTTTGCAGTTGCTTTTGATTACTCTCCACTGATTACTTGGAAAGAATTCCAGTCCTTCATGCCCTGGGATATAGCCATTCTTGTTGGTGGAGGGTTTGCCTTGGCAGATGGTTGTGAGGTAATAATCTATGTCTAAGATTTTTGTTGTTGTTGTTGTTAATCCTCACAAGAGAATATGTTTCCCATTGATTTTTAGAGACAGTGAGAGGGAGGGAGAGAGGAGAGAGAGAGAAACATCGATATGAGGGAGGCACATCTATTGGTTGCCTCCCATAAGTGCCTGACTGGGCCTAGGGGCAAACTTGAACCCACGTATGTGTCTTTGACCCTGAATCAAACCTATGAGCCTTCAGTGCATGGGCCGACACTATACCCACTGAGTCACACTGGCCAGGGCTGTGTCTAAGATATTTAACAACTAACTAGCCTTCTCCAAAGAAGAATATGAGGACATTCAAGCTTTTGTTATATTAAACTTCATCCTGTCATTTTAATGATAGCAGTTTCAATAGCCATGCAGTAAGTATATCATATAGATGAGGTGAGTTCAGAGTTCAAAACATTTTACAGACTCCAAGCATAAATTTTTATGATGCATGTAAAAAGAAATAAAACATAGAAGGTTAGAATTCTTAATCCATGAAATAGAATTAGAAGAATAGCTTAATAAGAAAAGAAATAAAAATCATACATATGGTGACTACTAGTGAAACATTTTTTGTTTATATTTTTACCTTATTTCATGATGGATTTGAGTAGCTCTCAGAGTTCTCTGGAATATATCATGGTCCAAATGTTGTCAAAGAAGGAACAATCTATACTAATAAAAGCGAAATATTAAAATTAACCGTTTCTCCGAGACAGGGTAAGCCACGCCCACCAGCCAATCAGAGCGGCTGTATGCAAATTAGCCCAGCCAAGATGGCGGAGGCCGCAGCCCTGGTGTGAGGCTTCTCCAGGGCTGCGGCCTCTGCCATCTTGGGAGTCTCCCGCCTGAGAAGGCATCCAG
>PVJC01018228.1:0-31586 GCA_004026665.1 Murina feae | reverse complement strand
AGCAAGGTGAGATTTTCATAGCAGGGACTCAGACACTTGGCTGGATGTGTTGACTGGCATCTCTTATCACAGCAGTGGGATAGAACATTGCCTTCCACATTGTCATCCTGGCTCATCAAGCTTTCCGCACCTCCCTGCCCCCACCCCCCTAGTATGATTTGTAAGTCAGTAGCAGGTATATCAACTACAAGTATCTAATCTAATAAAAGTAATATGCAAATTATCCATCACTCCAAGACACCTAAGTCATGCCCACCATCCAAGCCACACCCACTAGCCAATCAGAGTGACTATATGCAAATTAACTCAGCCAAGATGGCGGTTAATTTGTATACACAGGCGCAGAGCTAAGACTGAACACAGCTTAGAAGGAAGCCAAGTGCTGCAGAAGGGAGCCACGCAGCAGAGAAGGGAGGGAGCCAGGCAGCGGAGATGAGAGGCAGCAAAGTGGCCCAGAAGGGAGGGAGCAAAGCAGCAGAGATGGGAGGAGATGGGAAGAAGCGAGGCAGCAGAGACTGTGGAGACGGGAGGGAGCAAAGCAGCAGAGAAGGGAGTGAAGCCCGCTGAGGCTTTGCTCTGGTTCAGGAAGCCCTATTCTTCCAGGAACCTTCCAGAGATGGGCTTCTAGTTTGATATAATAAGAAATAGGAAATACAGCTCAGCCCTAGCCAGTTTTTCTCAGTGAATAGAACATGGTTTTGCTCAGTGGATAGAGCATCAGCCTGCGGACCAGAGGGTCCTAGGTTCAATTCCAGTCAAGGGCATATACCTTGGTTGCAGGCTCCTCCCTGGTCTAAGCTTGTACAGGAGGCAACAAAATGGATGTGTTTCTCTTACATCGATATGTCTCTCTTTCCTTCTCTCTTGCACTCTCTCTAAAAATCAATGGGAAAATATCATCTTGAGTGAGCATTAAAAAAAGAAAATATAGACCAAAGCAGCTTAATAACTAAAAGATACTTACTGGCTGATTTTACTAAAAAATCTAGAGGTATAACTAAACTTAAGCATGGGATTTGTTGTTCATTTATTTTTTTGTTTACTTTTCAGTTACAGTTGACATACAATATTATCTTAGTTCCAGGTATACAATATAGTGACTAGACATTTATCACAGTATAAGCACTATATAATATAGTGACTAGATCTCTATACCTTACACCCTGTTAAGTCTAGTACCCATCTGGTACCATGCATAGCTGTTAACATTATTATTGACTATATTCCCTATGCTCTACATGACATCCCATGACTATTTTTATAATTGGCAATTTGTACTTCTTAATTCTTTTCATCTTTTCACCCACTCCCCCAAACCCCTCCCATCCGGATCCCATCAATTTGTTCTCTGTGTCTATGAGTTTGTTTCTGTTTTGTTTGTTTTGTTTTCTACATTTTATATACAAGCAAAATCGTACAGTATTTGTCTTTATGTGTCTGATTTATTTCACTTAGTATAATACACTCTAGGTCCATCCATGTTGTCTTAAATGGCAAGATTTCATTCCTTTCATGACTATACTAGAGGCCCAGTGCACAAAAATTTGTGCATTTGGGGGGGGGCAGTCCCTCAGCCTGGCCTGTGCCCTCTCGCAGTCTGGGACCCCTCAGGGGGATGTCCACCTGCTGGTGTGCCTGGCTAGCCTGGGTAAGGGGCTGATGGCTATTTGCAGGCTTGCCAAGCCTCCCAGTGGGGACCCTAACCCCATGGGGATGTGGCCAGACTGGATGAGGGGCTGAGGGCCATTTCAGGCTGCCCACAGTCCCTTCAGGGTTGGGGTCCCTACTGGGGTGCCTGGCCAGCCTGGGTGAGGGGCAGAGAGCCATTTCAGGCTGCCCACAGCCCCTTCAGGGTTTGGGTCCTTACCCAGTGGGGACCCTAACCCCATGGGGGTGTGGCCAGCTTGGGTGAGGGGCTGATGGCCATTTCAGGCTGCCCACAGTCCCTTCAGGGTTGGGGTCTCTACTGGGGTGCCTGGCCAGCCTGGGTGAGGGGCAGAGAGCCATTTCAGGCTGACCACAGCCCCTTCAGGGTTCCTTACTGGGGTGCCTGGCTGGAAGATGGTATCTGGGATTTATTTAACTTATATAATTGAAACTTTGTTGCCTTGGTCCCCAGCTTGAAGCCTGGGTTGCCCCTGACAACCCAAGGTCCCAGGCTGGCAGGTATCTGGGGTTTGTTTATCTTCTATAATTGAAACTTTGTAGCCTTGAGTAGAGCTCAGGGACCAGAGGGCCCTGGCTTCCTCCAACTCTGTGGCTGCCGCCATCTTAGTTGAGTTAATTTACATACTTGCTCCTGATTGGTTGGTGGGCATGGCTTGTGGGTATAACAGAGTGAGGGTCAATTTGCATATTACTCTTTTATTAGATTAGATGTGTGTGTGTGTGTATATATATATCACATTTTCCTTATCCATCTGTCATCTGTCTATCAGTGGGTACTACCATATCTTGACTATTGTAAATATTGCTGCAGTTAACATAGGGGCAAATAGATCTTTTCGAATTAGTGTTTTGGGTTTCTTTGGATAAATATCCAGAAGTAGAATTGCTTGGGCATGTGGTGGTTCTATTTTTAACTTTTTGAGAAACCTACTTACTGTTTCTAATAGTGCCTGCATTAGTTTACAGTTTCATCTACAGTGCACAAGCATTTCCTTTTCTCCAAGCCTCACTAGCACTTGTTTATTGATTTATTGACTAGAGGCCCAATGCATAAAATTCATGAAAGGGGCTCAGCCCCCGCTCACCACAGCAGCTGGGGACCTTGGCTTCTGCCTCTGCCTCAGGCCGCAGCAGCTTGTTCCGGAACAACATCTGGTCTAATTAGCATATTACACTTTTATTATTATAGATAGCCAGTCTGACAGATGAGATCTCATTGTGGTTTTAATTTGCATTCCTTTTTCCCTGCCCTTTGGCCTGCAGAATTTCTGTTGAGAAATCAGCTGATAGTTATATACATGGGAGCTCTTATAAGATTAACTGCTCTTTCCTTGCTGATTTTAAGATTCTCTCTGTCTGACTTTTGGAATTTTAATTATGTGTTTTATAGTTGATTGATCCACTGCTTTTACTGTTTGCTTTTACTAGTGAGAATTTTTTTTGTCATAGTTTCTTATTCATATTTTTATTTTCTTCCAAGAGAATTTCCTTTAACATTTCTTGTAATAACTGGTTTAGTAGTGATAAACTACTTTACCATTTTCTTGTTTGGGAAGCTCTTTATTTCCCCTTTGATTCTAAATGATAGCCTTGCTAGGTGGAGTAATCTTGGTTGTAGGTCTTTGCCTTTCATCTCTGAACATTTTGTGCCATTCCCTTCTGACCTGCAAAGTTTCAGTTGACAAATCAGCTGACAGTCTTATGTGAGCTTCCTTATACACAACTGCTTTTTTTTTCCTTGGTATTTTTAAGATTCTTTCATTTCTTTAACCTTTGGCATTTTAATTATGATGTGTCTGTTGTGGGCCTATTTAATGAGGTAATCTTGTTTGGGATTCTCTGCACTTCCTGGACTTGTATGTGTATTTTCTTTGCCAGGTTAGGGAAGTTTTCAGTCATTATTTCTTCAAATAGGATTTCAATACCTTATTCTCTCTATGATGTGAATGTTGTTATGCTTGTCCCAGAGATTTCTTAAACTACCCTCATTTTTTAAAATTCTTTTTTCTTTTTGATGTTCCAATTGGGTGTTTTCCACTGCCTTGTCTTCTAGATTGCTGATTTGATCCTCTGCTTCATTTAATCTGCTGTTGATTGCATCTAGTATATTCTTCATTTCTGACTGGTTATTTTTCATGTGTTCTATCACCTTTTTTTATGTTTTCTGCCTTTGTTGAAGTTCTCACTGAGTTCCTCTATTTTTCCCTAACTTAATTGAGCATCCTTATAACCACTGTTTTGAACTCTGTATAAAACAGACTGCTTATCTTCATTTCATTAAATTTTTTGTGTTTTTGGTGTGTTTTTTCCTGGAATTTAGTTCTGTTCTTTCACTTTGGTCATGTTCCTTTGCCTCCTCATTTTGGTTAACTTCCTATGTTTGTTTCTATGCATTCAGTAAATCTGCTGTATCTCTCAGTCTTCACAGAGTGGCCTTATGTAGAAGGTATATGGGGCCTTCTAACTCAGTCTCCCTGGTCTCCTGAGCCAAGTACTCCAGAGGTGTCCTCTGTGTGGGTTGTGTGACTTCCTGTTTTAGTTGAGGCTCAATTGCATATTCATGGGTGGGTTTGACCCTTAAAATGACTGGCTGTGAAGACTGGCCATGACTACATTGGACAAGCTGTTGTGGGAGGGCTGACTCCATGGAGTGGGAGTCACCTTTGGGAGGCTCTGGTACCAGCTGAGCCTGCCCTTCAGGTGTGTGTTTGTGGAGCTGGTTGGGTGGTCTAAAGCCAGCCCCTCGGTATGGTGATTCTTGGGAGGGCCTCTGGTGTAGGGAAAGCTCAGCCACTGCTATTCTTGGTAGGAGCTACAAAGTGATCTGCACTTGATTGCTGCTTGTGCTATGCTTAGGGAGGCTAAGCTGTGAATTAAGACTGGCTGGCACTTATGCTGGGCTTGGGACCCTTTGGTGAACACCATGTAAGCTGAGGTCAGCAGCCACTTATACTGGATTTTTGACCACTTAATTGAAGCTACATCTCGGCCAAGATTGGTTGTTGCTTAGGCCAGGCTTAGGGCCACCTGATGGGAATTACAATATAAGTTGAGACTGATTTGCCACTTGTACTGGACTGGGAGCCATTCAGTAAGAGTTAAAAGGTATGTTGAGGCTGGCCACTGCTTGTTTGGGATTTGTGACCTTTGAGACATTTTGGGAAAGATTGCAGCACCAAGATTGCTTATGTGGAGGAGGCACTGGAAGAGTCTCAAGCTAGACAAACATACTGGATGGGGTGGTGGTCTCAGGAATCAGCAGGGAGGGATGAATGGGTTTAGCCAGGTTAATGGAGAACACAGATTTAGCACCCACCTGCGCATGCTAGCTAGGTGGGAGGAGGGCTTACAAAAGGAACATGGTGCTTTCCAGTACTTCCATCCTTGGAGTGAGTTACTATGACCCCTGCCCCTCCAGCCCTTGCCCTGAAGTTAGTCAGTTTAGTTTCTCCGCATTTGTTCCTGGTGCTTTCGAGCAGCTGCTCCTGCAATGAAGCTTAGAGGGAGTGAGTTTGTGAGGCTGTGAGTGAGTGGATGAATGAGTCTGCCCACTGGTTCTCCAAGATTGACCCAGTATCCCACAGCCCTTTGTCTTTCCCGGATGTAATCCCCGTTGGTTTTCACAGCCAGATTTGTATGGACACCTCTTCTCAGTGCTAGGGAGCCAGATGTGGGGCTGTGACCTTTCACTCCTTGCGGGGCGGGCGGGGGGGGGGGCTGGAGGGGGACTTCCAGAGCCAGATATACCTCCGATTCTAATTGCCACACTATGAGTGTGGGACCTCCCAGTCCACATTTCCACCCCTCCTACCAGTCACAACATGGCTTTGTCTTTATATCCTTAGTTATAGGAATTCTCGTCAGCTGGTTTTTATATGATTCTCCATGATGGTTTTTCTATAATTTAGTTGTAATTTTGATGTGGTCTTGGGAAGAGACAAGCACAGAGTTGCCTACCCTGCCATCTTGACAGGGATGATCTGACTAAGCACTTAAACCAGGTGAACAGGTCCTGGTTTCTTTTCCTGTTTAAAGGTGGCTGCTAGGAGCTCCTGAAGCTCCTCTTCCACATTCTTCATGAAAGCAAGTTTCTCTGTCCCAGAGACCCCAGCAGAATTCCTGGGTTGATTGAATCAATTAAGCTATTTAGCTAAACTGAAAATTATAAACCAGGAAAGAGGTGTTCTGAATGACTTAGGCCTAGATTGACCAGGTTCTGAGCCAACCAGGGTGCTAGGGGATAGGCTGTTCTTGTATAAACCACTGATCATCCTGTTAGCAGTAGAGGTGGGCTCAATCTCAGGCAGGCCTTTTCATTGCCTGAGACGCAGTCATAACGCATAGAACTAAATCAAGGTTGGAAAGTGTTATCCGTTATGTCTAGGACAAAGCGTGCCCATGCACCACGGCTTTTATATCCTCAGGGAAAGGAGCATTCCTCAACGCTGTTGCTTTTGTGTCCTGAGGGTAGGAATTATTTAGGGGTGAGTGTGGCTGTGGGAGGAACGATTTTTGGGTGATTTTATGTTATCAAGGTTGGGTAGATAATATAGCTTCAAGTAAGAACACTGTTTCATAAGTGCTGAAGGTTAGAAATACCACATTTGTATATCAAGGTAATTACATAGTCTCCACATATTCTGTGTAGTCCTGTATGGAAATTATAGTGAAATAGGAAGAAAGTGGTCTCCAATAAATGGGAAATATATGTTCCAAAAATATTGTTTCCATATGTTTTATTATCAGGGGAGATATCTACCTATCTACATATTACTATGTATATAGTAGTAATTTTAGAAATATAGATGCACTTTGGGCAACGAATCAACTTTATTTTCATTGTTTAAAAATAGAGTTAATTCTGGTGCTTAGGAAATTAAACACAGCTTAGGAAATGCAAAAATGAAGCCTAGGATTTAGCTCTTAATTCAGATCTTAAGTATTTGGTCATGAACAGATTATTTTTGGTGAAAATTTATGACAGTGTGCCAGATTCAACATGATTTTCTTGGTTTTGATTACTTTCTCTTAAGGTTGAAGGAGTTATCTCAGCAGATTTATTATTATCTCTTTTGCTTATCAACCTGAGAGTTTACACAATGAGACTAGTCCAGATGTATCCTGAATCATTTGCATGTAAATCCTGGTGAAAATGACTACACCTCAGCCCAAGGCTACAAAAACCAGATGCATACAGAAAATGGCTGGACTTCAGAAATGAGCACGATTCACAGATTGAGTAATCAAGTAATTCATGCCTTGTTTTTCTGATGATGTCTTTCAGAACCGAATGGAGGAAAGCAAAGCCCTCTTTAGAACAATTATCACATATCCCTGGTTCCAGAACTCCTCAGTTATTCTGTTCTTAAACAAGAAAGATCTTCTAGAGGAGAAAATTATGTATTCCCACCTAGTTGACTACTTCCCGGAATATGACGGTAAGTCAGCACTCTTCAGCCAGCCCAGTAGCTGGGGAGATGTTTTCCCTACCACGACCAATACAAGGCCAGCAAACACATCACAATACCCCTGTGCTGCCTTTCCCTTCAGAAGTATGTGTGGCATGACTGAGGAAGGACAGGTTTTTGTTCGCTTCATTTCTTAATGATAGGAAACATTTCATTTCCTAACAATGCTGAAAATTATAGCAAAAGAAAACAACGTCTTGCACATTTTGAAATAAGTGTATCAGAAAAGGGAACAATTCAGCAGTGTTGACTGACTGTGCAGCAACCACTATAATTCCCTTGTATGTGTCACTCATTTGGTGAGTCTGCCTTTGCCTCTCGCCGGAGAGACAACAGTTTTGTGGTCAAGAGCCCATGCTCTACAATCAGCCGCCCAGGTTCAGGTCCATACTTCCTTTTTATAGAACCACAATCAAGTCACTTGGTTTCTCTGGGCCTTAAGACCAAACTCCTGGAATTATTTTGTAGACTATAATAGATAACATAGGTGTGACATTTTAGTATGGTTGACATATCGTGACTATTCAGGAAATACTTACTTTGGGCTGATGAAGTACCGTCATCCTGAGAGATGGTGCCCTTCTTTTAAGCTCTTCCTCTGGCATTTAGAATCAGTAGCACTCATGTCAGTATTCACATGGCTTTGCATTATTTACTTCCTTCTCATAAACAGAACTTGCCTCCCCAATTAGACAGTAAAGTCCGGAACCACTGAACAGGATATCCAGCCCATCCTGAGAAATACTTGGCCAGTTGATAACAAAATGCATCCATATCCAGCCACTCTATTTCTTTAAGATGGTATTTATTTTTTTATTGATGAGAGAGAGACAGAGAGAAACATTGATTTGTTATTCCACTCACTTATGCCTTCATTGGTTGATTCTTGTATGTGCCCTGACCAGGAATCAAACCCACCACCTTGGCAAATTGGGTTGACGCTCTAACCAACTGAGCTACCCAGCCAGGGCCTACACCCAGCCATTCTAAAACAACTGAAAGAGTCACAGCCACTCCCCCATAAAGTTTTATTGAAACAGTTACACATGCATTTGGGCACTGTTTGTGACTATCCTCATGCTATTAAGTAGTAATGACAGAGATCAAAGGCCTAAAATATTTACTCTGGCCCTTTACTGAGAAGGTTTGCCAAACCTGATCTAGACAGAATGGTAGTTGAGAACAGGCTTGGCATATCAGAGGTCCAGCCTGCTGCGTACTGGCGACAGTGCCGTGGACAAGCTTATCAGCTACTCATTTCCTTCCTGAGAACGAACGGAAGGGAATCTCAAAGATAAGTCACTGAACACATGTGGTACCTGCCACAGAAGAGCACAAACCCCAAGCACCAGGCATCATGGCAGCAGAACAGACTAGTTTTAAAATTATTTCATCATGTGGTGTCTGGGTAGGATATCAGCTCAATGTTTCTGTACTTCTAAAAGGTAATTACTTTAAAAATCTATGATTCAGTTTGGCTTCACAGCTTTCTGTGAATACACAGACACATCAGGGATGATGTTTCACTCATCCTTTCATCCCACACGAGGAAGAGAGACCGTTCATGTTTAAAGAACTGAAGGTCCCCTCGGCAAGTACATTTTCCCTTGTGCGGAGTTGTTCCTTGAAAAAATAAACAAACAGATAACTTTCCTACCCTGCACAGTGTTTTCACTTTTCCCCCTTTGAATCTGCCACTAGCCTGCCACCAAATCATAAATGCCTGAAGCTGTATTCCTCAGTCTCCCTGAGAACCTGGGGAAGGAACTAACTTCGCGAGTAGTTCACTTGCTCTCACATACAACAGGCATGCTCTTTAAACACAGCATCTGCCCATGCGAGACGTGCACAAAGCCTCTGGTGTGCATCCCAGCCCTCTGGAAAGAGAGATTCATTAATTTTCTCGATTTGGTGAGAATCGGCAGGCAGGAAATGACCCCTTCCCCCATACACAGCATCCACCCGTAGGCGAGCATGCTTGCATGATGTGCTTGCATTCAGGACGACAGAGGGGAGGTACAGCACAGCCTGCCCACCAAGGCTCGGGCTGCTCTCTGCAGCACACAGAGCCACATCAGTTGTAGTTTTCTGTGATAAAAGCCTGTTTCTCTCTCCTTTTCACCCTCTCTCCCTCTTTCCCTCTCTCCCTCCAACATCTTCCTGATCTCTTTACATAGCTTCTTTGTCATGTTTTCCTCAGATTCCCCATCACTATGAGTATTTTCCTTCCCACAGATGCCCATTGTGAATGTCTTAAAATCTGAAGATGGCATTTACTGTCTGTCTCCCCCAGTACACACATAGCACACACAGGACACTGGCCATGGCAAGAAGACATTTTGTTATTCACAAGCAAATGCAGCTATTTCACAAGACCCAAAGCTCTCATAAGATGAGAGACCGAACAAACGCAAGGCCCACTCTGCAGTGATATTTTTGTAATAAACATGTTTATGGTGTTATAAATTTCACACTTCCACATTTCTGCACTTACAAGGTTTTAATCATAATGAATGCCATTTCTGTATTTCCTTTTAGGAAGGGAAATTATCATTTCCACATGGGCTTGAATTGCTCAGGGATTGTGGAATTGTGTTTCTGCTATGATTTCTTTGTAGTTTATGTTTTTTCAAATAACATAATTATTATTAAAAATATAACACACTCGAAGTGTCTTTAATGAACTTGAGTCTAGTTCTGATATTCTTTAGAGCAGGGGTGGGGTGTCCAGCCCAAGGGCTATGTAGCCCTCGAAATCATTTGGTCGGGCCCTGCAAGGCATTAGGGGTGAGTTAATTAAATGTTTGACCAAAGAAATTCAAGACACTAACTCGAAAAAATATATTCGCCCCTATGCTCCTGCAGCATTATTTACCAAAGCTAACATATAGATGCAACCTAAGTGTTCATCAATAGACGAACAGATAAAGATGTGGTACATATATAAAGTGGAATATTATTCAGCCATAAAAAGAATGAAATCTCGCCATTTGCAACAACATGGATGGACCCAGAGGGTATTACGTTAAGTGAAATAAATCTGACAGAGAAAGGCAATACCATATCATCTTGCTTATACATGGAATCTAAAAAACAAAACAAACTCATAGATACAGAAAATAAGCTAATGGTTGCCAGATGGGACGGGATTTGGAGGCTGAGTGAAAAGGGTGAAGAGATTAAGAAGTACAAGTTTCCAGTTATAAAATAGTCACAGTGATGTTGAAGTACAGCATTGGGAATGTAGTCGGTAATATTGTAATAATTATGAATGGTTTCAGATGCATCCTGAACTTATCGGGGTGTTCACTTCATAAGTTATATAAATGTCTATTCACTATGTTGTGCACCTGAAGCTAACAAAATATGTCAACTGGAACTGGAAAAAAAATGCAGGCACCTTATTTTTACAAAGGAGCAATACAGAGGTCATCTTCATGCATATGACCCAGTAAACATTTATTGAGCAAACGCATTAGTGCATCAACAAGCTGTCTCTCTCCTTCCTTGGCCAACAGGACCCCAGAGAGATGCCCAGGCAGCTCGAGAATTCATCCTGAAGATGTTTGTGGACCTGAACCCAGACAGTGACAAAATCATCTACTCCCACTTCACGTGCGCCACGGACACCGAGAACATCCGCTTTGTCTTCGCTGCCGTCAAGGACACCATCCTCCAGCTGAACCTGAAGGAGTACAATCTGGTCTAATTGTGCCTCCTCGACACCGCCCTTCCCTTCCTTGGTGGGCTATCGAAGCTGTACAAGAGGGACTGTATTTCTGTGGAAAGCAATTTGCATAATACTAATTTATTGCCGTCCAGGACTCTGTGTGAGCGTGTCCACAGAGTTTGTAGTAAATATTATGATTTTATTTAACTATTCAGAGGAAAAACAGAATGCTGAAGTACAGTCCCAGCACATTTCCTCTCTTTTTTTTTTAGGCAAAACCTCATGACTCAATGTATTTTAAATTCTCAGTCATGCACTCACAAAGATAAGAATTGATTTGTTGTTTTCCTCTCTGTCCCTCTGTCTCCCTCTTTCCCACTCTCCCACTGAGCAAAATGAAACGGATTTCCTGTTTCCTAACCCATAACCTCCCTCCTGATTTTCCCCCGGTTACAATGGCCTTTATCCTAGTTCCATCCTTGGTCAGGTTTTTCTCCCGAATGAAACGGTTCAGGATGACATCATTTGATTTAAGCCATCGACATCAGCTTAGCTGAACATTTTTTAGTTTTTGCTGAAGGATTATAAGTATGAATACTATGGTTTTAACTGTATTGCTCTGGATACACATATAGAGGTTTTTATGTAAGCATATTGTCTTGCCTCACTTTGGCCTGGATACCTAACAGTTAAGTGTCATTCCTTTTGGATTTCTGCCTTCAGCCATAGATAGGGTGGCTGCTCAGAGGGATGTGTAGAGGTCAGTGAGGTGAGGGCAGTGAGGTGAGGGATGCGCGGAAGGGGTCCTTTCTTTTGAAATGCCATGTGCCATCGTCCTTCCTCCCTTCCTTGCTTTTTCTTTTTTTCACCCTCTCTTCTTTAAATCGCAGATGCCAAAAATATATATATATATACACACACACATATATATATATGCCACAGACACTACATTACCCTAGTGGCTGCTACCCAGGGCCTTTTCATAGGTTGCTTTCAATTTTTTTTCCCCCTTGGTTAGGATTTTTCCTTCCTTTTTTTTTTTTTTTTTCTGAGTGTTTGGGCCACAATTTTTTGATGATTTTTATTATAGGTCTGTGTTGCCAAAGCTGGCTTTTTGTAAAACAGAACAAGAACTTAATAAAAGCCGGTATCTTAAAGTGTAAGAGAATAAGACTGTGAAGCCTAAAATGATTGGCTTAGAATGAACCTGAAACACCAATTGCCAAACAATTGGTAACTGTACATTTGGTTCTCATGGTCTATGCTTTCTTAGTCTTTACCGTTGAGTCTTCACGTTCCATGTCGAGTGTCCAAATCAGCAATGTGGGAAAGCGTCCTCTGTGATGCAGCGTGACATTTGCTTGTGTCTCTTCATTTGAAGCCAGTTGTACTCTTTATGTTCTTTAAGGTCGAGTAGGTCTGCCAAGAACACTGATTGATAGTATTATTCTGACACCTTTAATTTGCAAAATCTGGAGCTACTGTTTGTTTACCACCTTTGGATCTTTTTAAACCGGTGACTGGTTAAGTAGAACTTAAGGAAGATTTGTGGACTAAACTCAAAAGTGACCTCTCACTGTTCTGTGGAACACGTACTTATCTAACTGAACCTGCTTGGAGAGAGATCTGGAGTTCTCTGTGTGCCATTTCCAACAAAAGCAAAAAATACAGCACGTGCATTGATGAGCTCTCCTGTCAAGCAGTGTGAGTGGAAATAGGATTTAAGAAAATAAATCCAGATTGTTTTAAACCTGCTGGAAAGTTAGAATGAGGCCATGACACTGGTCTCATTTTAACTATAATACTATTTGGCACAAGTGTAAACTTCCATGTAAATCACTCTCTTGAAACAGCAAAGGGGAGGGAGAAAATTGTTGGCTTATTCGATGAGGACTAGGGTTACTACTAAATGGTAATGCAGTGTTCTCATTGTGCACTCTCCCAGCCTCAAACAACACAGGTTACTTTTTTATTCCTTGCTCAGAAAGCACCTGTAATTTAATCAAGAAACAGACTGCCTGTAAGTATAGTGCAATTATGAATGCTCTAATCGTTGTACATACATCTCTCTCTTGATATTGCAGCATCCATACTGGCTTTGTGATCATTAATTGTTTTGGCAGATTGAATGTGCTGTATTGATATGTATCTATGTAATTGTATGTCTTATAGCTAATTCACATTTTGAATAATGTTATTTTATTTACTTTTTTAAGAGAGGAGAATGTAAATTTGTCAGTTTATTTCTGACTAGGGATATTTTTTTTTCCATTTAGAAAAGAAGAAAAAAAACCTTACTCTCGTACAGAGCGGTACTAGCATCGTGCTGTATAAAATCATTTGCACATTCCTGAGTAGAGGTATACTGATTATAAGACCCAAAGGTAATTTCATAGCAAAATACATAAAATCAGTTGGAGCTTTTATACAAACATGGAAAACAACTTTGTAGAACTTTTGCCATTTATCTAGGATTGGAATATGAGCTTTTATACAATTCATATTCTTATTTGGCAAATGCACAGTTTAGTATTACCTCTCTGGTGGCCTTTATTAGAAAGGCAGTTTTAGAAGCTATTGTGATCCACTAAGGAAATGTTTTATCAGCTAGAGACCACTGCTTGCCTGAAAGGGCGATCTTAAATTTGGTGCAGCAAAAAATAAAAATAAAAAAGAAATTTAAAAAAAAATGTAAACAACATTTGAAGGCCTACAGTGTGTATAGAGAAAACCTCATCACAAGATCATAAGTGTTACAGTTGTAGGGAATCAAGATATTCTATTTAATAGAGCTATAGTAGATTGTAGTCGATTAAACCTGATCTCAAAGCTCAGAGGAAGCTGAGCCACACAGGGAAAGACTGTTCTATGTGTTTTTATGAAATTGGGATGGAATTGCTATGCAGAATTGAGGTTTGTGGCCTCACTGTTCCTCCTAGGGTGCATGACAAGATCCCTTCTCTCGAGAAAGGAAAAAATTGATCACCCTACTGCAGTGATGCCTGGAAACCTACTTGTAGCCACACTAGTCAGTCGAAGCTAAAGGATTTTCTTTTTCCTTTCTTTGTTTGGGGTTTTATTGAAGGGGCTAGGGGCGGGAAGGGATTCTTTTCAGTTTTGTATAAAAACAAAGTTTACTCATGCTTTATATTATATTCTGATTGCAAGCGTTATTGGCGTGTGCCACTGGACTCCAGTCGAGGCTGTAGGTGACGGAGGCTGTGGCAGGTTTTATGACTGGGGCATGTCTTATTCAGAAACAAAAACCCAAAAAAACCTTTCTTCAGCATACCAAGGCAAGCAGCCATTTCATGACTCACTAACACATTGCAGTGTACCAGTTTACAGATGATTTTTTTCCCTTTTTTTGCGTGACACGGCAGTTCCAACCCACAGAGAATTCCTTATTTGTAAATTGGAGGTTTGTACTATGCCTTACAGAGCTTAAATTCAGAAGTTTGTGCCTCATATCTGAAACAAAGGGAAATAACCCGCCCATTCGAAAGTAAATACATCCCCTCAAAGTGTGTGTGTGGTTTTTTGTTTTTTTTTTTAACATTCCCATATAAAGAGCTCTGTTGAATGTCATGAATAGACTGGGGGAGGGGGCTTTTAGGAACCTGCATATGTTGTTTACTAACAAATGACATCTACAAAAGGTATTTGAAGAACACCTGAAACTTGTATTTTTTTGTAGATTAACTAGCAGGTCTAATATTTTAAAAGGTAATTCAGCTAAAGGACAATTTACTTTTTGTACTTCAGACTATCTTGATTGTCAAGGTGTACGAACTGTAATCTTAAAATTTATACTGCCACATGACTATAAATTTTAGTTGTCTTAAGTTAGGAATCAGTGAAATGCTATTATGCTGGATTTGGGTCAAAATGACTTATTTGCAAAAAAATAAAAAAAATAATGGGAAGAAAGGGCTGCATAATGAAATACCGCAAGACTCAGATACTGGTTGGAAATAACCTTCAAATTACCTTCAATTTTTCTGTTTTCAGTTTCTCAAAAAAGGACGAATGAAATGAAATATAGCAGAATGTTAACCCATATAAAAATAAAGTGTACCCAAATATTGTAATGTATATTGCTGCTCTTCTTAAAATTAACTAAGGGTTTAAGACCACTTAATTGGTAAGATGACAACATCTCAGTTGATACAAGTAAGGTGTGCTTGGTATACGGTAACATTTTCTTCCAAAGATATATCTTTGGTTAGAAACACACACAAAATTAAAACGAGTAATACTGTATGTTTATCTTTATCTATATATTTCCAGCATATGTAGCGTTAATAGATCTGTCTTGGTAACTATGTCTTTGGGATTCCATTTTAGTTCCATCAGATTAGGAAAAGAAATGGCCTAGTTGTAGAGATTTTTGGAACCAGACACTCTGCTGTTTAGCAGCTACTTAGTGCAGACTCTCAACTTGTCATTTGTTTTTCTCACAGAATAAAAAAAACATTTCCTGTCTTCTTCCTAACTACCAATGTCCTTTCAGTAACACTCTTGCCTCTAGAATCATCTGTTCAAAGTATGCATACACACTTAGCACATAGTAGGTGCTCAGATATTAATTTCCTCCTTACCTCCCTTATCTGTCATGTACTTCCATTTCCCCACATAATTCCAACCCAATAATAAATGACATTTACATGTGATTAAAACACCTCGGGTAAAATTGGATCTTACAAGGATAAAGAAATTCTGATTTTCATATAAGCTATGGTAGGAAAAAAATAACAGGGAGGAAGAGATGCAATAGAATATTTTTAAGTTTAGGAAGAAAGCTAGAAAATGACTGTAATTTTGTTCAGATTACTTTACCGGAAGCATGTTGGTGGATTTCTTTTCCTCAAAAAACTCTCTAAATGCCACTTCTTGCTGGATTCCTCACCTGTCATCACATTGGAAACCCTTACTAGACCTATGTGTTTAGGGAGTTTTGTCAGAAAACATTTTTAATTGCAGTATTTAAAAATATCATATTTACTGGTTCTTAAAATGTCATTCAAATGCATGTATTGTCTCATGTTTGGGGATGGGAACTAGTTTTGCAAAAAAACACCTAATGTTGTATAATAATGCCCCAATGATCTTGCTGGTTAAAAATACAGTATTTTTGGCCATAATTTTGTACGACAGCATTCTTCATTCTTGAGTTTTGCTTCTCTTGAAGTTGCCCAAACTTTTCCCAGAATGATCTTTATTATGAGCAGTATTGGAATAAATCTTTTCTTAAAACACTTCATACTGCACATGCATTTTCCAAAGTAGACAAGTTCAATAGTGTCTAAACCAATGAAAAATTTATTTTCCCATCTGTATATAATCAGAAACTTCAGCCTGCTGTAGTAGGAATATTCGTATTGATAGTACTGATCAAATTAGCTTTTTAAAAAATTGCCCTGATTTAGATTGCACACAACTGTAAAAGTAAATTTATATAGCTGCTCAGTAAAGATTTACAAAGTCGCTATCTTCAACCGGAGGTAGCTTCTAATAAGGAGAAAACACTGGCCTAAAGCAGCAATGCTCAGCTCAGAGTTTTCTGAGTCAGTGGTGTGGTGAATGGGTGGGCAACGGGACCTGGTGTAGGTGTCGTTTATGTCTGTGATTTAGAAACAGGCTTTCGAGATCAGCTAAAAAGTAGCTTTTCTTTTGCTGGCAGTTGTGTGGGGAGTTGGTGTTGATGGGGGCAAGTGTTTTTTGTTTTTGTTTTTCTAGAGAATCAGTGCCTGTGGAGGGACTTAAAACCCTGATAAAAGCAACACCTGTCCCTGTTACCTATGATCATGTCTCTCTGATGGACAATCCAGCCCTTGCTTAGGGAACTGTGTGTTATTCAGAACACTGTTCTGTTCAAATACTTTAGAGAAAAAAGTCATTTTTACTGAAAAGCCTTCAGTTTAAGGCTCTCCTGTCCCATGCTTACACGTTTTACTTTATTTTTTAAGTATATTCTTACTGGTTTCAGAGAGAATGGGTGGGGAGAGAGAGAAACATCAATGATGAGAATCATTGTTTGACCATCTCCTGCCTACCACCTACTCAGGATCAAGCCCAACTAGACATGTGCCCTTGACCAGAATCTAACCTGGGACCCTTCAGACTGCAGGCCGATGCTCTTATCCACTAAGTCAAACAGGTGAGGGCCCATTCTTACACTTTTAGAGACCTTTTCCAATAGATGGTGTTCCCTTCTCTCTAGATCCTGCTATTAAGGGAATGGTGTGACTGGGGACTGTCATTTAGTACAGGCCTGGAGTCATGAGTTCACACAATCTCTCTGCTGAGAAGGCAGCGTGTTAAGCAGCCCCAGTTCTCCCCTCTCCACGACCTGACCCCGGCTTGACCACTGTAGGAGCAGGGTTCATCTGCACCATCATCTTGAAGACCAGCTGTCTACTGTGAAAGCACAAACTCTCTGAGCATTACTTTTGATCCAAGCCCAAATATTTTCACTGGACCTTTTCGACTCATAGAACAAGCCTACCTAGTCGGTTTCTTTTCTGTCCTATTCTTTTGGAAACAATAAAAAAGTGGTTGGTCTAGAAGCTTCTCTGTCTGGCTCTTCATCTTCCCTGCTCCTCACTTTTTTCTTAGTATGTGATGGCCAAGTGCTGCCTCTAGGAACGGATTAAACCATCGCAAAGAAGGGGTGGAACTGGAAGCTGAGGAACAACAATGGTTTGTTGATAATGTGTCCAAAGCCAATCCTTATGGTAAGTCAGCCAGTTGCTTTTCTCTTGTCTAATGTTGAGTCATTACCATGCTTTCGGTACTCTGCATTTAAAGCCCTTACTGAAGTTTTTATCAGGGTTGGAGTGTGGTTAGCAATGGTTAAGGGGGGCTTCTAGTTGGCTTGATTTCTTTTACTAGTAAGTTATCTATGCATTACTACCATGGTTCTTGGTTTTATTGCCTGGGCTAGTTAAAATATGGATCCAGCTATTCATGAGGAGTAGAACAGTCTTTTAAGGAAGCTTCCTAGTTCCCTGCAAAACAAGGCCTTGGTTATAAAATGTAGGTCTCTTTAGATCTAAGATGCATAGGGAGTTCTGAAAGATTCTTTTTTTCTTTGAATTCTTATGCCTCAATATTTGAACTCTGATCTGTGTTGACTTTCTCTCTTAGAGAAACATCCTGTTTTCTCCAAGAATGCAAAAGGTATTTTTTCTGTCTCATTAGCCTGTGGGTACAATAAGGCAACTTACCAACTTTTAATTAAGAAGGTAATTAAGCCAGTTGATAACAAAGAGCTGCTGGCAGGATTCCCTTGGCAAGGCCTTCCCAGCCGTCCTCAAGCATCTCTAGCCCTGCCCTGGAGGAGGTGTGCCTGCAGCTTAGAGGACTGTGGGCGGGGCCCATGTGATGGACTGCCTGCAGGAGGGCCCCTGGGGCTTTCCCTCTGTTCTATTTGCCCAATACACTCACACGGTGCGTATTTAAAGCACCTTTAGAAATGAGAGGACCAGGGAAAGACAAAAGGGGAAATGGGGCTTGGCAAGCCCTAGAAGTCTGCAAATAGGGATTCCACACACTGCACCCCGCTGCCAGGCAGCACACAGCTACTGACCAGACTGTGTCTGCTCTGGGCTGTGCCTCACCTCGGACACCAGGCCTGGCGGTGTGGAATCCCACACTGCCCGCCACTGTGTCGGGGGGTGGCACAGCAGACACACAGGGCCCCCTTCAGGGGGTGTAGCAGCAATGATTATATTCCTGGGCTCACAGCAGCATTAGCAAAAGGGCGTCTGCTTTCTTTTTGAAATACCAAAGGTCTCACCCATGGTATCCTGGTAAATGGTTACCAAGGGGGGGGGGGGGGGGGAGGACTGTTGGCATGGGATCGCGGTGTTGGTTTATAGTGTGTGCTCAAGTAAATACTTCCACTAGGCCCAGTTTTAAGCTACTGATTGGTAAATGTCAGTGAATTCGGAGTTGGGAAGAAAGGCTACCAACTGGTGCTCTTGAGCTGTACCTGCCCAGCACCCTCAGTCTGTGAAGAGGGCTTTCTGTAAATCTGGGGAAATGGCAACAGGGCAGCCCACCTGGCTCCTTGCACCAAGAGCACATGCATTCCTACCCCTCGTGACCTGGGGCTGATGGCCAGAGGTGCTCCTGATGGGCTCAGACAACAGGCAGGTAGGCCAGAAGTACGAAATATTTCCACTCTCAAAAGGAATGGACAGCCAGGAAGCTGGGGGATAAAAACACAAAGTCCACTTGGATATCAGCTTCACATGTTGTGACCTTCCGGGTGGCTGCAGCATCCTCATGAATAACCCATTTGGCAGCCTGGACTTCAGATCTACCCTTTTATCTCCAATGATCAATTCCTCGACTCCACCCTAGCCACCATTTCCATGGTCACCCTTTAAATCTGTAACTTCCCAACCTACAAAGCACTAACTCAAACATCTGACTACAACTACCTTTTCTAACTGTTGAGCTTTTTCCCCACTGAATTTTCCTGAATTCTAAGGGTTTCCTTCAGGATTTTTACCACTTTACTTTCTCCCAAGTCATCAGCCCTCTCTTTTCTTCACTTTCCTCCTTATTCAGGTTAGATTTCATATTCCTGAGCTTAATAACAAACCTGGAAACACTCCTTCCCAAGCAAATATAGTTGCACACGTGAAGCCGACAAACTTATTTCTGCAAGCCTGCCCTCATAAAGCTGAAGGAAGCTGCAGAGAATGACCAAACAGAACAGGTTCAGTTCCACTATAAATTCAACCTCAATTTGACTTGAGGCATTTATTTCTAGAATAGCAGGCTGGATTATCCAGACCAATCAGCCCAACAAGGTCATCCAGGAAAGATGGATAAAAGATTTAAAACAGCATCCTAAAGGCATGGACAAGCTGACAAGACAGTAATTACTGGGCCAGGATACAGAGCAAGACAAAAGCCCTGGCAAATGAGTCCAGTGTTTTGGGGCCATTTTTCCTCTGGCAGCGTTTATAAGTTCCAGAAGGGGCAGAGGAGAAACTGAGAGGCCACGTGGCATTTTTGGCCTTTTACTCCTCACTTTTCCTCACTGCTCACCCTCCTGTCTCAGTGCTACAAAAGAGTTCTCACAGAGCTCAGCCATGACCACTGTGCCACCACATACAGAAGATACTCCTCAGGCCTTAACTTACCTCACATTTCAGAGGTGTTAACATCACAGGCTACAATTAACTTCTTTTTTTAAAAACTTATCTTCATTATTCAAAGTTATACAGATGTTCCCATTTTTTCCCATTGATCCCTTCTTGTCTGCTATGAAGCCCTCCCTGATTTTGTTTCCTTAGACTACTTTCTTTCAGGTTCACCAAATTAGTAAATGTTGGAGGACCCTGGGGCTTATTCCTAAACCCCTTTTTGACTCTCTAAAGAGAGGAATTCAATTACCACCTATGTGCCAACGGTTCCTAATTAGTATCTATAAGCCTCACTTCTGAATCATATGTTCATGTCATACTAGTAGATAAAAGACAGCTCACCACTAGGCCAGTTTTGATCACCAATGCATTTCCAATATTGATCGCATTTCCAGACACATGGCAGGCACTCAATAAATGTGTGTTAAATGAAAAATATGCATACATTTGGATCAATGGAAGACCTTCATAAGCAGACATTCAGTTCTTACTATTCCCTTTTCTCTCACTAGCGCTACCTTCTCTTCTGAAGTGAAATGGGACTTGTGTGACACATTGTGCCCAGGTAAGTCTCAGGGGAAAAAACACCATATATCCCACAGGAAGAAATTCCTTCCAAAGCTACAAGTAAAGCAAAAGCTCCAGACAGTGAGAAAGAGGTGGTTTAGAAAATTGAACTATCAGAGTGAAAATACAACTATAAACTGCTCAACTTTGGTGATAAGGATATGTCAGGGCAGTGGGGTCAGGATGAGTATTATAATGACTCCCTCCCAAATATGTCTACCACCTAATCTCCAGAACCTGTGAATATGTTATATTACATGCAATGGGGAATTAGGTTATTGATTAAATGAAGGCTGTTAATGAGATGATCTTAGAGTGGAGAGATTATTCTCAGTTATTATATCTCAAAATATAATAGCCCAAAGTAACCACAGGTGTCCTTAAAAGTGGAACTAGAGGCAGAAGAATTGTCAGTGTTGGAATGATGTGAGAATCAACTGGCCATTGCTGATTTGAAGGTGGAAGGGGACCGTGAGCCAAGGGAAGCAGGCAGCCCTAGGAGCTGGAAAAGGAGAGAAAACAGATTTTCCCCTAGAGGCTCCAAAAAGGAATACAAGCCTGCCCACACCTTAATTTTAGTGAAACCTAGTCAGCCTTCTGACCTCCAGAACGGTAAGATATTAAATTTGCATTGTTTTAAGCCACTAAATCTATGCTAATTTATTATAGCAGCAACAGGAAGCTAATATAGGATTTTTAAAAAGCCTTTTCCAATTAGCATGGTTGGCTACATCTTGAAAATACCAACGGGTGAGACCTTCTCAAAACAGAGATGGCACTGATCACTCAGAGTTATGTCACATGGCAAATACTCCTTAGACCCTTCCAGATAACTTCTGATTGAAAATCTAGTTATAGGAATGGTTCATTAAGGAAGCCTCCAAGTTCAGGGGCATTGACACTTAGCACTCCTGGCCTGCTAGTGGGCCCCAACCTTTCAGTCTGACAATCTTTCAACTGAAAGTTCAACCTTATTCTTTCAGGCTGACATTCTTTCAAGGTGAAAGTTCACAGGCAGAGATGGCCTTGAGACTTCTCCCAAATGCCACACTGAGAACCCCACCTCTCCTTTCTCACAGTCCAGCATGCAACTGGGTGGCTGGGCCAAGAGTTGATCACTCGGTCCTCAAGGTCTCTTGGCATAGTGTCCGAACTTTGAGAGCAGAAATTGCTCCTTAGCCTGAATCTTTTGCAGATGGAGTCGTGGTTGCTAAATAGCTCAAGACTTTCCAAAAGTAAGAAATGAAAGCCATGAATTCTCCAAGAGATAGATGTGTTTGGGGGAAAATAAAATGATGCGAAAAGTAAAGTATGTGAAGCACATTCTTTAAGCATTAGTACAGTTGAGCGATGATGAAACAGCAGCTGGACTAAGTGTACACTTGATTTCTCCTTGTTGACTTGCTGCCTCCCTGTGACACAGGCCTTGCTCTTGGTTGACCTGTAAGCTGCTCTTATAATTCTTTCCTTCCTGGTGTCAGTTAGTGCATAAAATAAAACTCAAGCGGACAGCAGAATTAATACTTTCTGTTCTTGAGCATATTGCTTCTGTTTTACCTCTTGAAAACAGTTATTTTGAATCTACAATATTAAAGCTTTTTTCCCAATTTCCTGACACAGCCAAAAATCTAACTCTTCGAAAAGGAAATCCTAGGCTCCTCAACCAATTCTTTTCGAATTACTCCTAGTCTCCTACTGACTATAACGTTGGACTTTTATTATTGTAAAATTTGCACTGAACATGTGTTCCACATATGCAACTCAAATACCAACTTCCCAACCTGGGCCTAGAGCAGGGGGCATGTGGAGGCCAGGCACTGGTCAGAGAAGGAATCTGGAATAATTCTGGTGCTGGCAAGGGGTCGCTCTTCATCCTAACTTCTCTTTTTTTCCTAATGGAACTCAGCCCCATGGCATTGAGGATTTTTAGGGCTGAGAGTACAAAAATCAATGGAGAATCTGGAAACAAAATGTAGATCTGTTTCCTTCCAGTCCCAAGCAAATTCTTCCCCATGTTTATTCCATGTAGATTATATCTTCAAAGTTACAGGCCTCTTTTCTTGTGAGTACAGAATTTAAGGAGATTAAATGAACCTGTGGTTAAAATTCCTTCCAAGAACCAATTTTGCTGCCTTTCGAGAACTTGAAGGAGGATTACAATCCCTTCAGTCCTCACATTAAATCAAGCCTTCTTGTGAGTGCTGGGAATGCATCCTGTGCCATATGTCACTTTTCTCTGCCATCCAAGCTGGCACCAGTGCCATGATATACAGAGGAGAGGGAGTGGACACAGAGAGACCTCTCTTCCTTTTCCTTTAAGGCCACTGATACTGTTATAAAGGCTTCATCCCCAGGACCTACTCTAACTCTAATTATCATCTCCCAATGCCATCACATTAGGGGTTAGGGCTTCAATGTGGGAGTTTGGAGGGGGTGGGGGGATATATGGCACATTCAATCCATAACAATTTGGATGCAAAATTCCTTTATAAAATACTGGCAGAATTCAGCAATATATAAAAAGTACCATGTGCCATGACCCAGTGAGGTTTATTCCAGGGCTTCAAAACTAGATTAATATTTAAATATCAAACAGTCGATCTAACCCACCATATTTGCAGGTTAAAAAGAGAAAAATTACATGATTACATCATGAAATGCATAAAAACACTCGACAAAACTCAACATTTATTCATAACAAAAGCTTTTCTGAAAAATAGGAATAGAGAACTTCCTTGACTTGAGAAAGAGTAACTAAAAGCACCCACAGCTGGCATTATACTTTTCTTCTCAGATGGGGAATAAGTTGAATATGCTTATTCTCACCCCTCTCTTTCAGCACAGTCCTGGAAATCCTAGCCAATGCAATGATAGAAGGAAATAACGAAATGCATTGGAAACTGAGAAATAAAACTGCCCCATATGGGCAGATACGATTTTTTTTTTTGAAAATCCAAGAAATCCACAAAAATATTCAAGGTCTAATAACTGAGTTCATCAAAACTGTGGGAAACAAAATAAGCATTCAAAAATCAATTGTATTTCTATATGTTAGCAATGGACCCCAAAATTTTAAATATAATAGCACTTATAGTTGTCTAAAAATAATTAGGTGTACATCTAACAAAATATGTACTGAATTCATATGCTGAAAACTACAAAATGCTGATAAAAGTAATCAAAGATGATACAAATGTAGAAATATACATAGTGTGTTCATGGTTTGGACTACTCAACATAGTAAAGATGTCAATTCTCCCCCAACTGATATACAGATTTAACAGAATTCCTACCAAAATCTCAGAAAGATTTTTGTGTAGATATAGATAGGATTATTCTATATGGAATGATAGTATGACCACAAAATGGAATAACTTAAACAGTTTTGAAAAAAATAAGGTAGGAAGAATCAGTCTAAAGATTTTAAGATATTACATAACTATAATAATTAAGATACTGTGGTATAGATGAAGGGTAGACACATACATCAATGGATCAGGATAGAGAACCCAGAAATAGACTCATATAAATATACCCAACTGATATTTGATAAAGCTGCAAAAGCAAATCAATAGAGAAAATACAGCCCCTTCAACAAATGGTGCTGCTGTAGCAATTGGATCTCCATAGGCAAAAATAAATAAACATCCAGCTTTGAGTCTATACATCATACAAATATGAAATAAAAATGAATCACAGACTCAAATGTAACCATAAAACTATAAGAAAATTTTTAAAAAAGAAATCTTCAGGGTATAGGCAAGAATTTCTTAGTATTGACACCAAAAGCATAATCCATTAAAATAAAACTGATAAATTTGGACTTCATTCAAAATTAATAACTTTTGCTTACAAAAAGACCCTACTAAGGGCAAATCACACATCTATAATAGATAGAATTTATAACTCCACAGTAAGAAAACAAACACACAAGTAGAACAGACAAAAGTCATAAAAGCTATTTCACCAGAGAAGATATAGATGGAAATAAGCACATGAAAATATTCAACATCATTAGGTATTACAGGAATGCAAATTAAAACCAGAATGAAATACCACTCAACACCTATCAGAATGGCTAAAATAAAAAATGCTAAGGAAAATGTGGAAGAACTGGGTCATTCATACATTGCTGATGAGAAATGTTAAATGGTACAGTCACCTGGAAGACAGTTTGACATTTCTTAGAAGTTAAACATGCAATTACCATATTTCCCAGAAACTGCATTCCTGCATATTTATGCCAGAGAAATGAAAATTTAGGTTCACACAAAAACCTGTACATGAATGTTTATAGCCATTTTATTTGTAATAGCCCCAAGCTAGAAACAACCTAGATGTCTTTTCTCATGGATGAATGGTTAAACAAACAGTGATACATGAAATACTACTCAACAATAAAAAGGAACAGACTGTTTATACATGCAATAAACTGGATGAATCCCTGAGGAATTATACTAAGTGAAATGTGCTTGAAATGACATATTTATAGAAATAAAGAACAGTGTTGTGGTTGCCAGGGGTTACCAAGAAAGTGGTAAGTGCAGGGTATTGGGTGTGATGCTAGAAGTGCAATATGAAGGCCCACTGTGATGATGAAAATGTTCTGTCTCTTGACAATATCAATATCCTGGCTGTGAGATTATATTCTAAACAGACAAAAAATTTTCATTGGACAAACTGAGTAAAGAGTACAAGAGATCTCTTTGTTTTATTTCTTAAAATGGCATGTGAATCTGCAATTTTTAAAAAAATCAATATTTTCATTAAAATATTAATTTAATTTTTTGGAAATGTGATATTTAACAGCAGTCTTATCCAACAGTAATACCAAGCAAGTTGCAGATCTGAGCCTTTAGATTTTCTAGTTAGGAAAGTAAAACCAAAATTAATTAAAATTAATTTATAATTATGTATTTTTTCTAAGCCAATAGATCCAAAATATTACCTCAACATGTAATCCATATACAGATTATTAGTCAGATAATTGGTCCCAATCAGCTCAGGTTGATAGAGCAAAAAATATCATAGACCAGGTTGCTTAAACAACAAATACTTCTCACCTTTCTGAAGGGTGGAAACTCCAAGGTCAAGATGCCTGTAGAGTTGGTGTCTAGTGAGGGCCAGCTTGTAGTTTAAAGACAGCTAGCTTCTCACTGTCTTCACGTGGTGGGGTCTCTTTATCTTCCTAAAAGGACACTAGTTGCACCACAGAGGCTCCACCCACAAGACCTCAGGTGAATCTAATTACCTCCCAAAAGCCCCACCTTTAATATCTATCCCATTGGGATCACCTGCCCTTGTTAGAACTGGGACTCAGATCAACTGCACCCAACACACCTGAGCCGCGAGTGCAGGCGTTTCCCGAGGGGCAACATGGTGGATGTGTGCAGAGATGGTGGGGACAATCCCTCTCAGGCTCCTTTGCGAGTGAGGATGCTGCTTCTCCCAGCAACAAGTGAAGTCTGTTTCCCTCCTTTTGAATTTGAGTTGGTCTTGAAGCTTTGGGGTTAATTCGGGTTTTCTGAGACACAGAAGGCAAGCAAGACTAAACGCGTAAGGATTTTATTAGAGGAAGCACCAGTGTGAAGGAAATTCTGGGAAGTCCAGAGAGCATCAAACCTAAGGCAAGTCTGCTCCCGAGTGAAGGAAAGAGGGAGAGGCAGTTGGGTAGAACTGTCTAAGAAATATTTGGCAACGCCACCGGGGGATCCCTGAACCAGAGTTAGCTGAAAAGGGAACCCCATGTCTCTCACCGATAGCCCTGAATTAATATCCAGCCTTTGGCCTCTGTGCCAATTCGGCAATTGACTTCAAAGCCTGGTAGCTGAGACCCTCGATCAATTACATCTGTCGTGGGAGGCCTGCAAGATACATTCTCTGGGCCACCCACTATACTTGCTTTGGCCAGTAAAATGCAGCACAGTGAAGTGATTTCTAAGGCTTGCCCCTAAGGGACCTTGTAACTGGGCCTTTATTCTCTTGGAATGCTGACCCGGAACACAATGCAAGGAATTGAAGGCCCCAGCCAAAGCCAACACCACCTGCAGGTGTGTGTGAGGCTTTCCGTGTCTGTCTACCCACCAACTCTCTAGCAGCTGAAAGCAACTATGTCGTTGAACCCAAGCAAAGTCAGCAGAAGACTCGGCCAACTACCCCACAGAATCTTGAGAAGAAAGTGACTGGTGTTTTAAACCACTTAGGGTGTGTTGTTGTGTTTTTTTGTTGTTGTTTTTTTTTTTAATTAAAAGACTATATTGCCTTCATTCGTTTTCTTTGCCCCAGATCTTCAGAATTTGCTTTCTTTTTAAAAAAGTTACTCTCTTATTAAGAGTATTACTGATGTTTCCCATTTTCCTCCCTTTGTCCCTCTGAACACGCTTCCCGCCCCACTCCGGGCCTTCTCCACACTATTGTTTGTGTCCGTGGGCTATTCGTTCTTTGATTAATCTCTTCCTACCCTCCCACCCCTTCCTTGTGAGACCATTAAGTTTTGGGGTGATTTCTTAGGTAGCAGTAGGTAATTAGAAAAAATAAAGGTGGTCAATATCTGGGTGACCAACCTCAGCACATGTCCAATCGGTCACTATATTGCGACTAACAAAGAACAGCAACTGTGTGAGGAGAGACTGCCTTATTGTCGGTAGCAGCACTCAGGAGCTTTAGAAAGAACAGCAGAATTCAGGGATAAACTGCACCCAGCATTCCTCTAAGTGGGACTATAGGAGGCTTACCTAGAGCAGCTGTTCTCAATTTTGCATACACATTGAGCCTTGAAAACACGCTGCTGAATCTGGTTCGGGGTGCGGCTTGGGCATTCCACTTTTCAAAGCTCCCAGGTGATTCCCAAGTGCAGCCAAGGTTCTGAGCCTCTGACCTAACAGCTTCTTCGGCCTTTTTACACAGGCCCACCTTGTCTAATTGCGCTTCGCTCATCTTATCATGCTTCACAGATGTTTTCTTTACAAACTTAAGGCAAGACCCTCCACCACCAAAAAGATGATGGCATGATTTGTTGTGATTCTTGCTTTCCTGGGGTGGTCTGGAACAGAACCCGCAATATCTCCAAGGTATGGCTGTATTTTCTGCAATCCTGTCTTTTGAGGGACAAAAGGAGGGCAGATATGTGGACTGGCATCCAGCAGACCTTGCTGGCAGCTGCCTGGCCTGCTCCCTGTGCCCTCTCTGCCACTCTGGGGTTACTGCCAGGCCTTCTTCCTCAGTTCTCCCCTTCTGACTGTGAACATTAACACACGGTCCTCCCTTCATTACCCAAGGCCCTGCATGGATGCATGAGCCATTGATTTGAGTGTTAAACTGCTTTGGACGGCACGAAAGGCCAAGTTACCTCCACAGTCAAATGAATCTGAGGCCCGCTCCATGGACTGCCCCCCTCGCTTGATCTCTGTGACCTGAGGCAAGTCACGTGACCTCTCTTGGCTTCACCTCTTGGTTTCCTCATCTCCAAAATAAAAGTGCTCCCCTTTTCTTGAATTCCATTAGTTCCCCTGATCACTTTTATTTGACAGTTATTCTGGCTGTAAAATTTGTTTGGCTTCTTAAGAACAGCAGAGAACCAAAAGTCACTTTCGTCAAAATCCTACAGGGGGAATCAGTACATCCCTGCTTGAATTTATTGTCAACTTCGGTGAACAACTGGGAACTTAAAATGTTTGCTCAGCTCTAGGAGAGCATATATGGAAAAGCAATCGTGTGGGAAGTCTGTTTGAAACAATGTTCCCAGAACCTCTCCATTGTCAACTTGCAAATGATTTTCACCCCTAAAGCACAACGGGTCTGCTCTATTCTTATACTTATTCGTATACATCAAAAACAGCCTTCCTTTAACTCCTTGAAGCATGTAACCCCAGGGGGTAATCATCGTGATGCCTGTCTGTCTACAGTCATGCTTGCCCATAAATATGTTAGGGAATAAGGGATAAAAAGTAGAAGCATGGATTGTCTCTCTAAAAAGATTCATTAGGCAAAATAGTCAGTGATTGTCAATGAGGAGGGGAGAGACGGAGAGACTACTATTCAAAGACAGTGTGTGTGTGTGTGTGTGTGTGTGTGTGTGTATATATATACACTAGGGGCCTGGTGCACAAAAATTTGTGCACTCGGGAGGTCTCTCAGCCTGGCCTGTGAACCTCATGCAGTCTGAGACCCCTCTGGGGATGTCCACCTGCTGGCGTGCCTGGCCAGCCTGGGTGAGGGGCTGATGGCTGTTTACAGGCTGGCCAAGCCCCCCAGTGGGCACCCTGACCCCATGGGGGTGTGGCCAGCCTGGGTGAGGGGTTGAGGGCCGTTTGCAGGCTTTCAGGCTGCCCACAGTTCCTTCAGGTTTGGGTCCCTACTGGGATACCCGGCCAGCCTGGGTGAGGGGCTGATGGCTGTCTGCAGGCTGGCCAAGCCCCCCAGTGGAGACCCTCACCCCATTGGGGTGTGGCCAGCCTGGGCGACGGGCTAAGGGGTATTTTCAGACTTTCAGGCTGCCCACAACTCCCATTGACCCAATGTCCCAGCAAGGCTGGCTGGAATCAGGTTTCTGGGGTTTATTTATCTTCTATAATTGATACACTGTTGCTTTAAGCCGAGGCCTAGGCAGGTAACGAAGCCTCCTGTTTGCTTCAGCTCTGTGGCTTCTATAATTGAAAGAATGTTGCCTTAGTAGACTCTAGGCAGGCAGTTTCCTTCATCACTGGTGCAATGGAAGCCTCCTGTTTGGTTCAGCTTCATGGCTTCTATAATTGCAACTATGTTGCCTGGAGCAGAGAGAGGCCCAGCTGGCCTAGGCAGACAGTTTACTCCTGGTGCAACGGAAGCCACCTGTTTACTCTAGCTCCGTGACTGCTGGCCTCCATCTTGGCTGGGTTAATTTGCATACAACCACTCTAATTGGCTGGTGGGCGTGGCTTAGGCATCCTGGAGAAACAGTCAATTTCAATATTACTCTTTTATTAGATTAGATTCTTAGCTCCACACCCCCTGCCCTCTCCCCTAATACCCCCCCACACACACTATATTCCTCAAATCTTTGGCTTAGCAAGTAGTGCTAGGATGAGCATGCTTTATTCAGCAGCTACTGAGTGGCTTACACTTGAAAAGTTTCCCCATTTGGTGAACACTGGTTGAGTCTCTCTCTAGTCTTGGTCACTAATGTGAACTCTTTTTTTATTTTTTTAACAATCTCCCGAGTTCTCCCTTTTTTTGCTAGCTCATCTCTCTCTTTCCCTCCCCCTCTCTTTCCCTTCCCTCTGACAGGGAAGCAAGATAACTGGTCAGCAATGAGACAATGAAAAAGGCACCAGGCATATGCAGGAAGAAAGGAGTTTCTCAGTGTCTGAACAGTCTGCAGGCAGAAGAATGGAAACACTGGCATTGAAAGTGTCAAGTGGCATTTCTAAACTCTGGCAGTTAGAGTTTCTGTGCATTTTAGCAGTGTTTTTGGTGGTTGAAGTTCAAGGAAGACTGGTTTGAAACATAGTCCAAATAATCATTCTCAAGTTTATATAACAGGGACAAAGGACAGGCTGAAATCCATCTAGGAAGTGCAATTGGACATCTGCTGAAGGAGAGCGAGAGAACGTCATTGCCAAATATGGGGAGATTTAAACAGATTGTACATTCTGCCAAACGGTACCCCTTGTCTGTAAATCCAAAACTGTATTTTGCAGAAAGAAACAGATAACCAGCACATTTAGATGTACACTACAGGGGAGCCTCTCTAGTGATTTCCAAAGTAGCTGATCTTTGAAACACAGGGAAATCTTGAGGGTTTGAATGTAGGCAGAGGCTGGCCACAGCATCCAGCTCAAAGAGACATTGACAGCATAACTTAATCTAAACTAAGTGCCTATAGCTATGAGCTCAGGCAGACCCAAAAGTCTAAAGTCTGGTTTTCAGATAAAAACCCCAGACAAATGAATTGAGTGTTTTAAAAACTGGCAGGTGCAGGAGAAGTTGTATCGTTTTATCCCCTGAGTCTCTAGTGAAATGACCCAGCCATTCTGCCACCCACAAAGGCAGCTTTTGATAAAGTATAGTAGACATGGTGAATAACTGCTTCATCAAACAAGTGTCCTGCTTCAAGACACTTCAGAAACCAGGAAGTGTCTTCCTGTTTCAGAAAACAGTCTTTATGATACATATACCATAACAACAAAGACAAAACAAATAAAGAATAAACCAAAAATGTAAGCCCAAAGCTTTGGGATCCAATAGATCTGGATTTAGGTCCCAGGGTACAACCTCCTACGTAGTAATGTAACACCGAGCAAATGATACAATCTCTTGGAGCCTCAGTTTCTTCATCTGTACAATGGGATACTAATAATGCTTGCCTAACTGTATTGTTGGAATAATTACATAATGTAATGACTGGCACATTGCTGATATTAAAGTTACTTGGGTTTCCTATTAACATTAGAAGGTAGAGTTATAAAACAGAACAGTAATGGTTTCTGAGTTCTTTTTTTAACAGCTTTACTGAAATTTACAAGGCCTTATGTTCACTGTGTAAAGTACACAATTCAGTGGTTTTTTAGTATATTTATGGAGTTGTGCAATCATCATCATACTCTCATTTTAGAAAAATTTTAACCTCCAAAAGAAACCCATGCCTGTTAATTGTCACTCCTCATAGCAAGCACTATTCTACTTTCTGTCTATCTTTTTTTTTTTTAATTTATCTTTATTGTTCAGATTATTACAGTTGTTTCTCTTTTTTCCCCCATAGCTCCCCTCCTCCCAATTCCCACCCCAACCTCTGACCTTGCCCCCCCATTGTCCTCATCAATAGGTGTACAATTATTGTCCAGTCTCTTCACGCATCCCCAACACCCTTAACTCCCGAAAATTGTCAGTCCACTCCCTTTCTATGCCTCTGATTCTATTCTATTCTCAAAGGGTACCTTTCAGCATTTCATATAATACTGGTTGGGTGGTGATGAACTCTTTTAGCTTTTTCTTGTCTGTGAAGGTCTTTATCCGACCCTCAATTCTGAACGATAGCTTTGCTGGGTAAAGTAATTTTGGCTGTAGGTTCTT